>VZTH01014969.1:502194-582781 GCA_013397815.1 Aleadryas rufinucha | reverse complement strand
CCTCACCTTCATGCGCAGCAGGTTCTTGGACAGCTTGGTTTTCACCTCCCCGGCCATGGCGGCCCGCAGGCCGCGGCGGATCCCCGCGCTCGCGTAGAGCCGAGGCCGCGCACGCCGCGGGAGGAGCGGGGNATGGTCAAATGTGATTAAAACTGGAAAGCACAGAAATTAAAAAATATTACAAAAAGCCTCCAAGCTTTGTTAGTCCTGAATCGTGATTTGTGAATTCAATGTTGGCAGCGCTGTTGTTGGACTGCTGTGCTGGGCACTGGGAGCTGAGGAGGAAATCCTGATAGGGAATTACCAGCTGACTCCCAGTCACAAGCATGTACCACAATTTCTCTATATATCCTCATAAATCAGATTTCTGATGCCTGTTTTGACATTTGGCACATAAACCGGGTGATAAAGCAATAAGAGTGAGGGTTCAGTGTTCAAAACTTTAATGAACTGGTGTGCTCCAAAACACAATTTAGGGAGAAAAGTTCCCGTATTTGCAAGATGTAGGTCAAAGCTTGAAGAACTCTGTAAAGATTTATGCTCTAATAGACTCCATGGAAAGGTGTAATGAAGGACAAAACCTGATTGCAGTGGGAAAGGAGGAGGAATTATCCACATCCAGGCATCCTTATTACACATTTAAGCTCAGTGGACTAAAATGACCACAAATGTCAATGAAACATGGAGTCACAAGTGCTTCAAGGCAAAGGCATAACACTGCATGAAAATATTTAATTTTCATATAGGGAAGGCACCTTCATTCCCAGGCTCTGTAAATGAGCTGAAGCTGCTCTGAAGTTCAAGGCCCCAGTGAGAAAGTCACATTGTGAGTGTGGGAGCTATGCTGTTTAGCTCCTTCTCTGTTCCCTTTCTCGTTAACAGCTACCATCCTTTCCCAACAAAAGAAGGCTGGGAAGAAATTTGCCATTTTCTGAATACAAATGTACATCAAAGAATGAATTTGTTTGAATGTTAGTGAACAAACCAATAGGGGAAAGCTGTTAATTAATATAATGGCACAGTACAGCCAGAATCTGTCCATTTTTGGTGTTATGTTCTATTTGCCGTGCATTTTAATAATGCATTTACTTTTTGTTGATCATTGCAAATCAGAGCCCTGTGTTTAATTGCATGACCTTCAATGTCAGGGCTTTTCTGAGCAGTTTCAGTTCATTTACAGTCCAGGAATGTACTTTGAACGATTTCTTCTAAATACTGCGCTCTCCTCAGCACTTCTGCAGCCACTGAGCTGTGGCAGTGCCTGGCTTTGCTTGGTGGCCTTTGCAAGAGCTGTTTCTGTCCCTCCACCCGGCAGAATGTCCCAGCTCAACAATTCCTCAGCAGACTCTGCTTACACCCTGTTCGGGATTTGGGCACTGCACGGCTCCCCTATAGCTTTGATGGGAAGGAGAATCCTGCCCCCAACCTTTGGGAGCTGAAATTTATTTCACTGTGCTGTGTCTAACTGGGATGGGGAGAGTGCAAGGGGTTTCCACCTTATCTGACCATGAAGATTATTACTGGTGCTCCCTGGTCCCCACTGCACCCCGTGTCTTGGTGCTGCACCCCGGGCTCGCACGGAGTTGCTGCCTCTGTTTGTTGGCACATCAGCTAAAAACCCACCTCGATACAGGCAGGGAGAAGCATTTTGCAGTAAAAGCAGTATAGGTCCTGTGATGTTTATTTAGAGAAGTGGAGATTGTAAAAAGGCTGCCACAGAACGTGATCTATTTTGGCAGTAAAAAAGTCCGAAGGAAATTTTTGGGTTACATCTCCCATCACTTGAATTGGATGGGGCGGTTATAGATAACAGTCAGCTGCCTTGTGGGCCAGATTATACTGTCTGGTAAATGTGAAGACACTCCATTGATTGTAGGAGAAATTTTTATGATTTACTGGTGGTGGTGGTGAAGGCAACTCAGAGAAGAATCCAGCCCTGTAAATGCGCCTGCTTGTGAAGTGGAGCGAGGGCGAAGAGAGTTAGGAGAGAAAAAGAATCTATGTTTAGAGAAGAATCGAGGGTCATTGTAAGTGACAATTAGACGCCTCTCCCACAGCTCTGACTGCTGCACAGCAGCTCCATTTTCAACCTGGAAATCCATTTCTTTTTCAAAACAAAAATACTCAGGGAAATAACTCGAAGGAAAGGAGCTCCATCTCATCAAAGATTGTACATTAAACAAGCAGATAAAAGATGTCTCTTCCTAGGAAATGTGGTCCCTTCTCCCTCTAGTAATTACAGAAGTCAAATCAAAGTTGTCATTAACATTATTTAAGAAGTAATCTCTCTTAGAGCAACACATGTGGCAGCTGTGAAGTAATTTCACGCCAATGGGATCTAATTTGAGGGAACTCGTGGCTTACTTTTCCCATAACCTTTTATTTATTCATCTTCTCGTAGTGGTGTGATTTTAGTGCAAAATGGGTATCTCAAACCTTACAGCAACCTATCAGTTGATTTCATTTCTTCTGAGCTGTCTTTGAATTCCGAAGCAGCTTTTTACAGCTCTCGGAATACCTGAAGCCTTTTTCCCCGCCTTGCAAATATCAAAATTCTTATAGTATGACAGGTGAGTCATTAATTTGTGTCAAACTCCTCCACTGTGTTTTAAGTAAGGACATTATGTGTTTTTCTCTGTGAATGAGGAAAAGAAAATGAGAAGTGGAGCTGCCGGAGGTCTGTTTGCAAACCTGCAAGGAAGGTGTGAAGTGCTGCGTGCAGCTGGGTGGGATCAGAAAAGCGATTTTGTGCCCTGTGCTCCCTACGGAGAGAGCGTGAAATCCTCCGCGTGGCAGAGGTGCCGTTTTCAAGCGGAGGACTCGTTTTTCATCTCTCCTGCTCCCACCCCGCTCCGAGCCGCTAATGCATGCGGTGTATTGACAGCTGCTGAGGTGCTGGGTGCCGGGGGATTTGTTACAATATTCATCACCTCTGATGCGCTCGCGTACAGCCCGCGCTGCTCATCCCGCTTTGTACCTCATCCACGGAGGGTACGGGGTAGCTCCAGCTCTCCTTCACACTGCACTGACTCATCCTCTTCGCTTTTGAAGCCCCCTTTTGAGGCATTGACACCTGTTTAGGTGGCAACTGACACACACAGTGTTTTAATTCCCTGCTCCGCGTTCCTCAGCTGACCGCAGGTTTTCCTGTGGATGGGGACCATATGGAAAGAATGCAGCAGGAGCCAGACTCCTGTAATTTGGGTAACACGGATCTGTAAGCACAGTTCACGTTGCTGACTCTTTCCTTTTAATAGCCTTAGGTGGTTCACAATTTATGCAGCATGGAAAGGTGTGTTTTAAAAATGTGCTTGTGGCAAAACAGTTACAAAATCTCCAGAACAACCCAGACGTTTCTTTGGAGAAAACGCCTGGTGTCAGTTTGGGAGAGGACAGTTCGTTCTGAGTACTTTTGGCTGGTCCAGTGGCAGGGTGACCTTTGTATGAATAAATAGAGTAATTCCTTTTTGATTTCAAAAAGAACCAGCCTCATAATGCTCATATAGCTCCCTATATTCTGCCACGAGCTGAAGTGGTGGAGGGAACACATGCTGGTCTGTCATTCTGCTGGCATGTGGAGAAGCCTAAATATTTGAAATGATTTGATATATCCCCATGTTAGGAGTCAGAGCAAAGAGAATGACTGCAGAACGGTGTGGAGCATCCTTCTCTTTGCTTCCTGTTAAAAGTCAGGAGGCTTTTAACTTTTTGGATTTGATGGAATCACAATTAAAAGAGAAAAGGAAAATATCGCCTTCCGTTTGTTAACTATAAAAATGCAATCCAGCAGTGCTGCTGGTGCTTTGCTGTTTCCCAGGTCAATAAATGGCTCCCCTGACTTTAATAAACATTGATGCTGCAGGCTTGTTCTACAGTGATTGAACATTTTTATAGTTTCAACCGCTCGCATTGCATGAAAGCTTTCAGATTTTTTTCTTTTTCTTTTTCCACCCCTCTTTTTCAGGAGGGTTGGTTCTGATTGATTAAATTGTCATTTTCAGAGTTAGTTGCTGAATTGTAACTTGGCATTTTTAACCATGCGTTTTGTTTAAAGAGACAGCGTTTTGATATAGCAAAGCAGCTGAGAATTTTTAAGCAGTAAAAGGAAATTTTGTTCACTTTGTTCTCAGCCTTTCATCACTGCCTGACAAAAATGCTCCTGAAAACAACATGAAGGCTACGATATGAAGAGAAGGTACTTAGATCCATGCTCACGTCTTTATTCCATCATGGAGCTGATCTGTGCAGAACTGTATTGCTTTCACATACCTCACTGTTGTTCACATGTTTATCTCTCTGAGGAGGAAGGAAGGGAGGGAGGGGGAATTAGAGACGTAAAATGACTGCCACCCAATGTGATATTAAGAGTAAGTGGCAGCACTGTACTTTGAAGCAACCCCTTAATATGCACAATGGATTTCTTTACACCAAAATGATGGGTTCTGATTAATAACTGCAGAGGTTTCACCTAAATCCAGACTGAGCCTGGTTCAAAAGGACAAAGACCCTGTAATTCTTTAGAAACTGAGAAAATCACATCCACGTGATGATGCATTCATTTTTTGATTCAACCAGCTGCCACATTCCTTCTCAGTGGATAACTGCTTGGTTTCAAGGTCTGCTTTTTTTTTTTTTACTTTCCTTCACTCCCCCCAATTTAAATCTGTATTCAAGACAGTAAAACTGAAGTAAATGAGACTCACATAAAAACCATGTGTGTTCAGAATGTGTTTGAAAAGAAAGGCCAACAAAACTGTCCTCTAGAACATAACAGGATGTCTTTTGCTTTTGATTTACAATGCCTGCAGGGGAAACAGGATCATCTAATGGCCTGAATATGGGAGATCTTACACTGCAGTGTTACCCTGGTCAGACTCTGAAACACTGCTTAGCAGTGGAAATCTCAGGGTTTCAATATGAAATACTGAAGTCCAATTATACTTCTGCTTGTACACTTTCCTCTCTCTGGCCATTTCAGCTTCTGCTCTGAAATAATAACTTACAACAGCGCAAAGCTGAATTTCAGCAGTGAATTATATCCCTGGCCTCTAAATTTAATTGTGTGGTACTGCAACTAACCCGCTATCCATCTTGGTCCCTGGAATTCTCTCTGCCTCTTTTCTTCTGCTTCATTCATTCGAGACCTTTAGAAAACACAAAATAGGTGCCCAGAAAGAAGGTGAATTGTGAAGGGAACGTTTTAACTTCTTACCTGCCACCAATTCTTGACGGTCTTTAACTCAAAAGGCAGGTGGAGTTCACCAGCAGTGGGGTCAGGATGGAGTGCTGCAGGCTCTGGAAGTTTTCCTGCAGTGCTGGGTACCTGGGGTCGGGAGGACAATTTACAAGCACCAGTTTGGATTCGATCCAGCCAGCCAGGTTCTGTGCAGGAGGTCCTTTTTCCACCAGGTAGTGCCTGAAAATGGAGCTGGGGTAGATGTCAGATCAGGGCTCTGATACAGCACAGCAAACCTGGTGTTCCTGACACCGCTGTTCTGATCAGCTGGAGGTTTCACAGCAAGATGCTGATAGCTGAGCAAACCATTAATAGCAAAAGAAAAAAGATATTCTGCAGTTATCATAAATGCAGTATGATTGCATTTTTAGGACAGTTATTCATGTACATTTCAAAATCATCTTAAGGCCATTTTATAGGTTGGGGAAATAAACTGTAACATGAAAAAGAGTAAAATATTCATTAATGCTGTAATGATTTATATCAAAACACTGTGGGATAGCACACTTTGCCTCGGTACAGTTCCTCAATGAATGGTTTTCTAATTTCCATAAGTAATTGACCTCTCATTAGCGACTCATTAGAAAAATTGAGGTGATGTGACAAAAGCAAACCCACTGCGACAGAAACTCTGCCTGTGAGTAAATCATTGAAAACTCTAATGGATTCAAAATGAAGGACCACCAGAACCTTGCTTTCTCTGACTGAAAAAGAATTTAGTTTACATCTGTGAAGTGAAACACTTTTCTCTGAATATGTATATCTAGATCTATATATATTTTTATATATCTCCTTAAAACCATATTTTAGCTCATGGCTGATTTTCAAACACTGAACATTCACTTCTTCTCCTTGCATGTAACTTCATAGGAAAAAGTATCAGCCAAATAATTCAGACACAATACTTCAGTAAGCTGAAGTCTGTGTAAGGTCCTGGTACAACTGCAGACACTGAGGTTGGAGAAATGGAGTACAAATTTTGGAACGTGGCCTAAATACAAGACTTAATTTTGGAAGGAAATAAACATCAACTGATGCTTCTCACTGAGTCCATCCTGGAAGTAGATACCTTCCAGAAAAGGCGTAGTGCTGAATCCTTGTCTGTGAGCAGTTTTTTCAGAGGGGAGGGGTATGTCTTGTCCTTTTTATATCCATTATTAACCAACACAGGAGTGTTAACAAGCCCAAGTAATAGATTTTGCACATATTGACGTATTAACTTAATAACCTTATATATCTGTCTTTTTAGAGATCAATAAATCAATTTTGAGCTAGTTCTTCATCACTGCAATATTGTGAAAAGTGAAGCTGATATTTAGTGTAGTTTTATGAGTCCTGGATGCTACTGGACAAACACAGAAAAAATCCATTTCTTTTTTAATATGTCCCTTAAAGTCTTGATGCCCATCTGAAACTTATTTGAAAGTAACTGGATTTATGGGTTCCAAGTTAACGTTTCATTATGAAGTTAGCTGAGTATGAGAAAGGAAAAAAAAAATCATTGTCTGAAAGTTTTGTACAGCAGAGAAGAGCTGAACTGATGAACCTCCCTGACCTTATGAAATACTGGGTGAGAAACTGCAGGGTCTAGAAGGTGAATAAAAGCAGTGGAGTAATATTGTAAAAGAATGGGGAAAGCTACTGGCTTAGGCCTGCCCTGGGAAAAAGGCCAGTGAGAATCTCGTTTTTCCTCATTTGGGAACTATATCTGTTGCCTGGCCACCCTTCTTACAGGTTGTTTTTTAATTTTTGCTCCTTAATTCTCCTGCAGTGGGCCATTGCATGGCACTGCTTTAATATGGGTGAATATCGCTTTTGTTTTGCCAACTAAACTGTAGAAGAAAGGAAGCACAGGAGTGATCACGAGAAATTTCCTATTAAGGAAGAAAAATGCATTTTTAAAGGCTCACTCAGAAAAATCAGACTGCTTAGCTTTCCATGACATTTAAAAAGAAAATATTGAAAAGAGGTGGTAGACAAACAGTGAAGTTTCGTGGTGTATTGACTGTTTCATGCCATGGGACTACAGCAAGGGATTAGTTTTGTGACGATGCTCCTGTGGCTTTTTTTTTCTTGTGTTGTTGCAGGAACTGTGGTTGCACAGTCAAGTCCTGATTGTTTCAGTCCAAATTTGCAGACAAATCTGATCTCTGATGCCTTTTAGCACCAGAGAGCACCTCTTCCTGGAGCTGTGACTGAACCGATAGGATACTGATAGGAAACCGAACGTGGTGCAGCAGCAGAAAGCTGAGACTGGATTACGCAAAGATCTGTCTTATGTCCGAGTAGGATTTCCAGAGCTGCTACAGAAATGGAGCTTTAAAACTCCTGGACAGCCTTTATTTTGGAATAAGCCATCCTCATCAAGTTTATCACTGCATCTCTCTGCACAGCACTGTCTGCTCCTTAGAGCCCACCTTTCCCCCAGCTCCTACTCTTCCAGGGTGTCAGATGGGCAGGATTTCTTTGGGATTTGGGAACACATTTGGATTTCAGCCAGGCATGGAAGATATACATACTTCCTCTTATACCCACGCACGTACTCAATATATTCCTTTACATATGGAATCTGAATCAGTAATACTAAAAGCCTGAAGTTGAAGGAAGGACAGATACATTTATAGCTGTGTTCCTTAAAAAGGTTTGTTTTTTTTTTTAAAATCATTTATTCAATCATTTTATGGGAGTGACATGCTTGATCCATTGCAAGGTGGAAATAACACACACAGAGGTAATTCTCCTAATATAAATTGACTTTAAAGAGGTCCTAGTGCTAGGTTTAAAATTTATAATTTAACTGAACTAGTTAAAAACACTTCCTTTCCTTCCCTTGAAATGTAATGAAAAGGCTCACCTGTGGCAAATGTATGTATTTTGCACTCTGTTGGGGGTGCCCCTGCACTGCCTGTTAGTGGGCCTTGAGGTTGCCTGACTGTGTCTTGCTGCTTTATGCTGAAAACTGCTAATGGGAAAAAGAGAGTGTTATGATTAGGGGTACAAACACAATTTCCAAACCTGCAATATCAGATCAGTATTCCCTGGGGCAAGGAAAGCTGTAGATATTCAGGAACCCACCAGATTAGCTAGGAAGGGCGTCCTTAATGATACCAGCAGAAGAAAACAGCTTGTTTTGATTTTTTTTTGTTGCAGCATGCTTTTGGTTGTTGTATGCAAAGTGGTTTAATATCACCTTAATCTCAGCTTGCCATGTGAAAAATGACCCTGTCAATTTGACACAGAAGTGGAATATTGAGAAGTGGAACATTTTGTCTAATGGGGAAGAGCTGACAAAGACAGACTGAATAACACTTAATTGGATAAAACTGACTTGATTGTGAATTCCAAACGAAATTAAAAATATTAAACTAAGATTTATAGGGTTTGTTTTCTGTCTTTTTTTTTTCCTGTCGGTGTTTGCTGGGCTTTGCTCGTGTTGCCAATATTTCAGTTCAGCAGCACCATTCCATTCTTTATCGATAAAAGCCAAGGGCTAAATATTGCAAGGCATTTGGCAATGCCAGTATAAATGGGATCTCTCAGTTGTGAGCAGCCCAGTTATTGATGTTTTTATTAGCAATCTTTATGAGGACACATTCTGCTCTCCTTCTCAGTGCTGTACTGTGGAAATGAGGAAAATGCCTGCTGGAATTAGCTAAGCACAAGCCAGATTTGATTGAACACATCTCTGTCCTGTGCCCAGCCACAGGGCCAGGGTGTCTCAGCAATGCCTTTTGCACCTTTGCCCATCCATGACTCTTCTGCTGTCCAGGATGTGGGAACAAAGCGGGCCAATCTTCATCTGGTGTAGGAACCACCATCCCTTATTTCTCCAGCTGCTTAAAAGAGCTCTCTACAGCCCACTGACTTCCTGCAAAATGCATTATCTTATCTATTCTGGGCAAGGCTTCGGTCTGAGGACACTATAGGGAAATCCTTTGAGAAAATGAATTTCTTAGAATTTTCACTAGCCACTATAAAAAGTTTTATCTGTGTTATTTTTTTTCTCCCGCTCTGCTTTATAAACAAACATGACACTTTATTCTACAAAGTGATTTCTTTCTGAATTATAGAACCACAGAAAAAGCATATAAAACCCACAAACCTTATTATTTTTGTATTCTCGAAACTCAAAATTGATTTAAACCAAGTTCAGCCAGCAATATTTCCTCCCCATCTGAGAAACTATATCCTGAGCTCCAGACTAAAGTAAATTTTTATAGGCATGCTGTAATTATAAACCCTTGAGAAAGGGATTTTGTAACAGGGACACGGGCACAAAGCTTCCCTGTAGTTACTCTGCCGAGCGCTGATGCGAAGAGGCTGAAAATCCATTCTCCCAAGAAGGAGCTTATTAAAAGACTGCAGTGGTTTTAATGACATTTCTCGTGACATCAAAATTATTTCGCTCAGAATCACAGAGCATCTCTGTTTCTGCATTTTTGAAGGTCCAAGGGGAAAACGCTGTTGCAGCCTCACGGTGACTGAGGGACGCAATCCAGAGAGATGAGTTTGCGCGGTGCTCATATCCTCTCATGATGGGAGATGAAAAGCTGTTTAATTAGAACAGCATATAATAATCATCACCAGGAAGGCAGGAGAAGTGTTTGGAAATAGCATACAGGTTTTGAAAACACTCTGGGTTCAGCTTTTCCCCTTAAAGTGATGAATAATGGCTGAAAGGTCGGGGATAACTGAACTCAAAATGAGGGGGTTTGGCTCACATCAGGTGTATTTGGTAACTTGTGTTCTTATTAAAGTCTGTAGAGATCCTGGATTGATTTTCGTGCAATATTTCAAGCCAAATGGGTATTTTCAAGCAATATACATTTCTGATTGGACTGATCATTGTATTATTTATGTCACATCATTTGTGCACATGAATTCAAATTAAATGATGGCAGGGTGCTTGGTCCAGATATATCACACTGTAAGGAATTAAATCTTTCTCACTTGATCAACCTTAAATTACACTTGTCAGCTATAAAGTATGCAAATACTTTGCAAAGATGGATAAATAGCTTTATTATCATTTTAGAGGTGTTCAAAGACAAAAATTGTCCCCAAAACACACACTAGCTCAGGGGCAGAGGTCTCAACTGCATCATTCCTCATCCTACATCTACTGAAGCCAGCAGCAACATTTTCACATGGAATATCCAGCCTCTGCCAGTAAATTTGCTTGGCTTTCTTCTGATCTCCTTGGGTTTACTCACAGGAGGAAAGGGCTGAAGTCTGACATGTCCCCAAAGGAGATGTATAAAACAAGTGGTTTTCTCAGGGAAGGAGGAGAGTTTGGTTGAGCAGGTGGACTGTTGCAGGCTATTGAATGTGAAATGGCACAGGTTGCATTACAGGCCTTGAATTTTAGGGATTTTTGGCATTGGCTCTTTGATCAGTCAGACAATGAAGTGGGAAATGGAAAACCACAGAGAGCTCAACTTCATCCACAGTGCATGTGAGTAGCCAAAAATAGCTGCATGAATTGAATAGCAGGGCTGGGGAAGTTTTCCAAAGTTTTTCAGGACCTCCAAGGAATTTTTGGCCCATATTCTGAGAGAAAAATCATGTTAGTCTCCCTTTCCCTGAGCCAGTTCTCTCATCCATGCACAGCTAACGCAGACACGTGGGACTGAACCCAGCTCCTTCTGAAGCCAAGGGGAAAGCTCCTGCTGGCTTTGGTGGAGGCAGGATTCATCCCTTTGTGAGACAATCATATTTATATTCAATACCCTGCAACTTAAACTGAGGATTAGCAGAATTAAACTCTCCTAATTTGTATATCTCAGACTGCCAAGCCGCAATTAACTTTTGTGCGTTTGAATTAATAGGGAAAATTATTAACCACCCTTTCCTCATGCAATTATCATTTTACACTTCTGGAGAAAATTTCTTCCAAATATGAAAAGTAGCCTGCACCCCTGTGACCTTATCCCTTTTAATATCCTTTAGTTAATAGAGTAGAAAACAATTTTTCACCCCGCTGCTTCCATGTGCGGGATGGATCCAGTGGCTTTGTGTGGGGCACTCCTCACAGGGGGACAGGACTCAGAGCTTTAAACTCACCCAAGGACAACACTTGGATGTGCAGCCCTCATCAAAGCTTACATCCAGCTACTGTGTGTTATTTTTAATTGTGCAAAGTGCAGGATCAACAGTGCCCCTTTTCTCCCATGGAAATCCAAGCAGGATGTTCTTTTTTTTCCCCCTGGGCACAGAGCTCCAGGTTGGCAGGGCAGGGTGAAGGCAGCCTGATACAGACAGAGTTTTCTGCCTTATTTTCTGCCCTCCTCTTGCATGTGCTGCCTGGACTCTGCCCTTACACAGCACTGAGGGCCCAGTTGGTTCCCAAAGCATCTGTTTTCCTATAGGTTTTCCTTATGCTGCACCACACCTCCACTCTCTCTAGACGTGGTCATTTCCTCTTAAAAACTTTGATTCCTTCGAAAAATATGATCTTAAATTATTTTTTATTAAGGGTAGGGGGAGATGTGCAAGGCCAGATATATTTTATTTGATGTATCCCCCTTTCATAATAAATATGTTTGTAACAACGTAATGAAATTGTTGAACAAAAGTTCCTTTCCAGAAGAATAATCTTTAACTGGTGCAAAATGTCACACTGGGATTTTGTCAGGTTTTAATTTCAGTTTGAATAAATAGTGTGAGACACCAGGCTAGAGAAGATAAAGGTGAATTTCATCTGCTTGCAGCTTGTCCTAATGGAAATAATAACTGCTTTAGCTAAAAACAAATTTCAAATTAGTTTCTCTAAAATAATATTATCCCCTTTTTTAATAGATACTGCAGCTCATTTTGGAACCTAATTTTGATAATATATAAACAGCTCTAAAATAGCTATTTCCACCAAAAAAGTGACAAGCACAGATTTTGGCAGCACATGTTGGGAGCCTGTCTATACTGAAAAGCAGTCTTTGCTTTTCTTGAGGTGAAACTTAATGAAAAATAGAAAAATCAATTTAAAATATTCTTTAGGATGAGGACATCTTTATTAAAGGACTTTATTTTAAATGGCTGGATCATCGTCATTAAACAAGACATTCTGAAATTATAAAAAACATTTGTTTGGGAGAATACGTAGGCTATTTATTTTATTATTGTTATTTTAAGAATAATTAATGTGCTTTGTGGGAGGTTTCAAGACATAGGAAAAGTGAAATAGCATTGGCTCTTAAATGCAGCTGAAATTGGCTGATTTATATATAACCCTAAATTCAGAAAGCAACAATAACATGGCTCAGAAAAAAGTAATCTCAGGTTAATGTGGGGATTCTTTGCAGGGATGTAACAGGACTGTATTCTGTCCAGTCCCACCCTGCAATCTCTGGGGCATCTGTCATCTTAAATGCCAGTAAAGTGTAAATAAATGGACTTTTACTATTTAGGAGGGATTTTTTTACACAAGAAGAAAACAAAACCCAAGCTCTGGCATCCACTGCAGTGTACAGCACTTACAGAGGAAGCGTTCCTGCAGTGGTTGGTCAGTTTTGGATCTTACCTGGCACTCCAGGCCCCTCTGGAGCTTCCATCTGTGCTGTTGGCTGAGCAAACACATCCCAGCAAAGCTCCAAGGTTTGTCCTGGCTCTACCTGGCCACACCTTTTCCCCCAAACACCCCACACCTCTGACCTTCCCTCCTTACTGCCCCTGCACCCCCCTAGAGCCAAGCTCAGCTCTGAGGTGAGGTTTTAAAGACCCTGAGAAGAAGAACAGTTTGGTCAGAGCCACATCAGCTGTGGGGCTCACCAAGGGCTTTCAGCTGCTTAATGCCAAGGGGATAAGGCACATGCCATGGCATTAGCTATTTAAATTAGCAAATCATCACAGCACAGCAGTGCCTCGTTAGTTCTGACTAATGCACAGTCAGGGTGGTTGTTTTTGTCCCCACAGCAGTTGACAACAGCACTGACAGTGTCACAAGCATGGCCTGAGCTCTGACCCTCTGTCAAGGAAGGCAAGATGTGTGGCACTGTTGATTTAGCCATCCCTGCCTAAGCAAAGAAAATAAATTTCTCCAAAAAAATTTTCCTAGAGTGACACAGAGTTTCAAACACTTTGTATGACAAGACAGCATGAAGTAAAACAGCTATGTTAAAACACCCACATCTAATTTAAAAACTGAATTTCATAATGCATAAACATGATTTCATAACCTCTCATCATCACATGTACACATGTGTGCAAAACTACGGGGGAACAGATCCGGGAGACACTGATAGTTCCAGGGATGTTTTGCTAAATGTTGACATTTTGCAGTGTATTTTAGCTGCAGTTATGGAGCTGCATGGAGAGACCACTGGAAAATTATCTCCTGATGAAACAATGAAAGACTGGCCAAATAACCAGTATCTATTTTTGATGAATGTGGCTGTCAAACTGGCTTGGATGAGGGTCCTTCTAACCCGCTGTGTTGTCTCTGCCAGCAGCTGACAGAAAATACTGTGGATGAAAGTGTAAAGATCATGCAGGAAGCAATTGTAAAATGATTCACCCTTCACACTAGCTTTCAGTCTTCCTTTTTTTTTTGTAAATTCTTGCTACCCGTGTTTAATATCACTAAATGATTTCAGCAAGTAAACCTCAGGCTTCTGGTATGACATGGTGCTAACGGGAGACTCTTTCAACTTCTGTAATGATACAAGAAAAGTCTGTCGTAAACTGCCATCAAAGAGCTGCTTGTTAACACCCAGGCTGGTGTTTGCCCATGAAGTCGTTCAAATAATTCTGAAATAAAACATTTGCAAACATCATGTGCTATTTGCAGACGCAGATCTCTGACAATACCTCACTTCCACACAAATTGTAATAAATAATTAGATCACCACAGGTAATTTTCAATGAAAACAAGTTAAGACAACAGTAGCAAAGCAGGGCAGAAGTTGGAGGTAGCGGTTGCTCTTTATATAACATGCAAAATATCCCAGTTCACCTGGAGATTAAATCCTCATTTGCATTTGCTTCCTGCTCTGTTGTAAAAGGAAAAGACATTGTAACTGTGATTTACAGAAGTACGATTTACACACAGGAAAATATGGCGCTGATTTGGCCAACCTGAGCATGGTAATTTTTGCAGTGAAATGCAGAAGGTTTTGTGAAACCTCCTCTGAGATGCCCAGTCACTCACAGCTCAGCCAGGCCTTGACCTTTTGTAGCTGGTTTCGTTTTTACTGCCTGAGTAAATGGACATTAGAGGGGAATTCTATAATGCAGTTAGCAGAAACTGGTGTAAAATGGCGTTGCAAGGGACATTCACTATATGGAGGCTTTTGACACCTAATCAGCTCCTTAATCACACACCTGAGCTTCTTCCATGGAAATACAATGGGACCAAACTCAGCAAGAGCAGCAGCTTCCCAGATGGGATTAGCTCGTAGGTGTGGTGTGCTGAAATCTCACCTTGCCCAGCAGAAAAAGAAGGTGTTGTTTTAGAGACTTGTGTGTTAGTCAGTGCAAGGTAAAAGGAATCTGTTACTCGAGAGCTGAAATACGAAGTTTATATTCCATGAAAACTGTGTAATGAAACTGTGCATTAAATAGGTTCTTAGAAATGTGCAGCTCAATAAATAAACCCAGTAATTCTACCCGTACAATGAGGAAACGAGTCAGGAAAGGTGTGGAAAAATGAAGGAATGACAGGGAAGCTTCATCACTGTTATGCTGAGGGTGTTCCCAATTTGGGCAGGGAAGGGAGCTGTCATTTTTTCAAGCTTGCAAGTAAAAATCATTGGCTGGAGAGACAGCAAAACTTATGCTTGATGAAATGGAAACTTAATACCAGCATAAACAGAGCCACTCAAAAATAATGAAATGAACTTTTAAAAGGCTTTATCGCACTCCAGGTTCAGCCCCAGCAGCTGGATTTACATAACTGCAGAGAAGCTGCAGAGGTGGAAGCTAAACAAGTGCTGTTAGAGATGGGAGTGCAGAGCCAAAGGGGTCCCAGGAGAGTGACAGCAAATTCAGAGTTGCTGGATGTTTCAGGATAATCCTTGTGGATTTTGAGTTTCTCTCAGTCCCTTCCATGCAGAAAGAAAAGAGTTAATAAATATTGTCAGTGCCTGGGGAATTGTTCACAAGGGATCTTTTGGAAGAGTAATCTTCATATTTAGAAGTATTTTCTCATTATGGGTAATAGGATGATGAACTGAGAAATGATCTCAGCCACTTATGATTCTAAAAGCCCCTAGCCTGAATAATCTATGCTGATTTAGAGATAATAGCATCAAAGGCAGAACTCATTTAGCACAATGTCCATTTACTTACTCTGAAGACTTTTACTATCCTGCACCTCTTTTATAGGCACTTATAAAAAGTTGATAATGATATGAAAAGAAAAATGTAATCAAAACAAAAATGTCAGTGTGCAGTGAGAACCTGTCCCAGCCTGTACTACAGACCTACCCAAACTGCTCCTCACGAAGAGCAATGCAAATCCTAAGAGTGAGAAAAAATAGAGAGTGCTCCCAGTGTGGTGGGTCACAGCCTCCTTCAGGCATCCCCCTGCTCTGGTGTGGGGTTCTCCAGGGTCTGCAGGTGGATTTCTGCTCCAGCATGGACCTCCAGGGCTGCAGGGGCACAGCTGTCTCACCATGGGCTGCACCACAGGCTGCAGGGGAATCTGGTGGCTGGAGCACCTTCTCCTCCTCCTTCACTGATCTCAGTGTCTGCAGAGCTGTTTCGCTCACAAATTCTCACTCCTTTCTTCAGCTGCTGTTGCACAACAGCTTTTTCCCCTGCTTAAATCTGTTATCCCAGAGGTGCTGCCAGCCATCCCTCGGCCTCAGCCAGTGTCAGGTCCTTCTTGGCCGGCATTGGCTCTGTGGGACACAGGGGGAGCTTCTGGCAGCTTCTCCCAGAAGTCAGCCCTGCAGCACCCCCTGCTACCAGAAGCTTGCCATGCAAACCCAGCAGTGTACTCATTAAAATTTATAAACCTATAAAACTGATGGAGAGGATGGTTTTGTGTGCTGGACGCTGCAGCAGCGCTTTGAGGATGACAGTCACACTCTCAGGCCAACAAGGGCGTTTGCTGCTTCACTGCTGGGCTTCCCTTTGGTAGGGAAATCTTGATTCCACTGCTGCACCAGCTTAGACCTCTGGAGGCAGAAGTCCTCTTTGATCACCTCTCTGTGCAGATTCCAGAGCTGGGTCTCTGCAGCAGGCTCTGCATTCTCCTACAGCACACGTTACCCACTAGCACAG
The DNA here is from genome assembly GCA_013397815.1 of Aleadryas rufinucha. Lineage (NCBI taxonomy): Eukaryota > Metazoa > Chordata > Aves > Passeriformes > Aleadryas > Aleadryas rufinucha. The sequence goes on along the minus strand of VZTH01014969.1, from coordinate 566,325 downwards.
GCAGCTGTCCCTGACTGCTCAGGATCACCGCCAACACTTTCCCCATTTTGCTTCCAAGTCCTCATGACTGTAACATCTTATTTTCAGCGAGGGTGTTTTCCCACGCATGAGACAGCAAATGTTCAGGCTGACCTGAGGAGCTCTTTTTTCCTTCATTTTTTGGGTTCTCTCTTCTTCAAAAGGTGATGATGAGTTCTTTCAAATGCCGATTAGATCATCATAATTAGTATTTCACTTTGCTTTTCTCACATCATGGAGGCTGTGCTTGCATGTGTCTCTGGTTTTAGGCAGTTTTTGTGCCTCCTGAAGTGATCCCTGCAGGGGTTTCTGAGAGACTGCATCATCCTGGGTGATTTGGGCTCAGGCATTTGGACACCGGAGTCAACATTTCCAGCACTACAGTAACAAAGGACAAGGGCTGGCCAAGGGTTTGGTTCAGGACAGGAGGATATTAAGAAAGGAGACTGCAATTTATGTCTCTGCATGTTTTAGGACAGAGCCGATGATACAGCTGAGCCAGAACAATGCTGGTTGCCTCTCAAATGGGGCACTCCTCATCCCTTCTCTCCAACACTCCCAAATGCACATTCCCAGTGGAAATATTAATTTTTGACATCACACTTGAAAAATGCTATTTTCCCTTCTAACTGGTCCTTTCAGTGGGGATTTTTGGTGTATTTCTTTCCTCTAACCAACCCTTCTGTCGTACAAACGCAGCCTTACCCTCGCAGATCAGAGGTGGAGCAAGCTGGTGCTGTGGTGTGTGTATGAGCAGCTGTCCACCTCCCCCTCACCTCGTACCCTGAAGGTTCTGCATTCTTCCATTTCATTTTTCCCTCTGCTGTTTCCTCTTGTGCTGAGACCTTCTGCAGTTGGATTCCTGTTTGATTGTGTAATAAACCCATGAATTATTAACAGTATATAAAATATTGACAAACTGTTCTCTGAGATAGAGCAGCTTTAAAGTATTGATTATGAATCTAGAGAATTATAATTAGTTTCTGCATAAGAGATAATTAAGTTATTATTGTTTCTCTTTTCTCTAATATAGTGATGGATAGAAGGCATTTATACCAAACTGTATGTAATCTTATTAAAATTAAGGCAATAGGTTTATGAGCACTCAAGATAATGGGAAAATAAAGCATGATGGGGAAGCTTTTACAATTCCAAAGAGCTCAGTTGGCAACATCCTCTTGTTGTGGAAAGAAATAATTTCAGGTTTGCTCTGAGGAAACTCCTGGGCACAGAGATGTGATTGACTTCAGCAGAGTCAGAATCTCGTTTCCATTTGGTTTTAGCGGAAATCAAACCGACACCACCATGCTTTGTGTGCTTGTGAGCATTTTGAACCCAGGGGCTGACTTCGGTCAAATTTGGCTGAGGGGGACACTCTTAGAAATATGTAATTTCTGCAGTTTTTATACCAGCTTGCTGGCAAAGCCTTTGAAGTGTTAGTTTAGCTCTCATTAGGCATCAGAAAACTCACGCCAGAGTTCAGTTTCCAGACAACATGACACTGCTAACGAGTTTTTATGGATTCTGCTGCTCCAAAGTGATTCGTGCATCCTTTAAGTTAGATGCTTTTGCCACGAGGAAACATAATTTTATTCCATGGATTACAGGCAGAGTGTTCCCAGGAAGAACTGGGCAGCAGGGACCCATCCTGCCTGCCTTAGTGTGTCTTCCAGTGCTGTGCTGTGCAGCCCTTGGCTCTATTCCCTCCACAGTAAATGGAGAGAAAGGTTTTTTTTCCAGCATATAATTCATCTGAGCAAGTTTGGGAAGAGAAAATCACTGTAGGCATTTAAAGTTAGGCAGAGTGGATCCCATGCTCAGTATGGTGTTGCAGTGGAGCCAGTGTAAATGTCAGGAATGAGAAGCTCTGGGCTCTGCCAGAGGAGTGTGGCCTTCAGTGGATCCCTGCCTGCTCCTGCTCCTGCTCCCTCTGCCTCGTCCTGTGCTGCTTGCTAGGAAAGAATGTGCTCCAGTGATGTGCACTAAGTCCAATCCAAGAACTGGGGGAGAGCAAAATTAACAGTTTCTGGGACACATTCTCTTTGAATACTTAGGATCTCCTAGTGCTCTTTAAATATGTATTACCTATTCCTGGGAAGTCCCCTCTCAGGCTGGTGTGTGGTTGGCCACTGAGAGAAAATAAGGTAGAAAGGAGGATTTAGAAAGATGATCCTCCACCCCTGTGCACCAGGGCAGGATCAGCAGTGCCAGAAATCTTCCTCATTAGGCCATTTGTTCCTCACCCCCTCAGAGGTGGAGGTTCCCCACCTGTCTTCAATCATGACTTATCCTTATGACTACATTTCCTCATGTATAACCTTTTACAGCCAGGAACCTCAGGCAAAGACAAATTTCTGACAAGTTAAATTCACAGGGTGAATTAGTGCTTCAGTTTATCTTATGAGAAGGCACAAAAACTGGATAACATACCAGGATACCTGCAGCATCACTTCGGACAACACTTGCAAATCCTGGATCTTTTGTACATTTTCAGTTGTTTCTCATCATTTGAGGTTATGAACCTCTTGGAATTTCTGTTTTCTTGCACAGCATCATTGGATGATTCTCACCACCAAAGAAGGCCTAAAGGCAGAGCTGAAGTGACTTCCTTCAAGACACACCTTTTTCTCCAGAAAGAGAAAGGAATCTGAGACAGCACCAGGCAGAGAGCAGTGCCCTGACCCTGGCACAGCGCTGGGTGTAGGGACTGGAGCTTGGTTTTGCTGAATGGCCACTTTCCAATGCCTCTCACCCCAGCAGCTCGTCCAGCTCCGTCCAGCAGCTGCCTGACCCGCTCCCCTGCTGGGCTGGAGCCTGGAACTGCGCTCAAATAGCTGCCTTTAACAGCTCCTCATCTCTCAGCTTTCCCGTGGCATCTGGTGGGGGCAAATTGCCTTGTAACACTTCTGCAATCGGAAGGAGCTGCGCTGCCAAAGCCATGTGGGTGACAAAGCCACGTTCAGCCATGCTGTCCAAGGTGGGAATTTAATCCAAAGAAATACTGCATTAAAGAAGCTGTGAATAGAAGCATGCAAGGAATTTATTTGCAGATCTCAAGAACTGTGTTGAACAACTCATGAAACACATGAAGTCCATGAGGGAACGTGCTGCTAGGATTTCCACCACGTTTGTCACAGCCAGCTCTTAAATCCCACCTCCTAGGCCAAATCCACTCCAAATTGCTGGTATCTACGTGCTAATGGCAAACAAGCCTTGGATCTGGGTGTTGCTAATCCAAGAGGAGTCTGGGGGAGCGGCTGAATGATGAACATCTCCCGAATTGTGAAATGAAGTTGAAAGTGCAGCTGTCGGTCGGGAAAGCGGATGCGACAGCGCTCCCTTAGACTTTAATAGGCTTGTGTGGCTGCTTTCATGATTTAACATTTGCTTGATAGTCCCTCTCTCTTTCGCTTTCGTGTGGAGATGTGAGCATCCTCGCAGAGGGCACCGGTCCTGAGCAATCACTGTCTGCCTACGGAACAGATGAAAACGCCTCCCCACCCCTGCGAACAAAATAGGGCACCTAATTGAAAGCCACGCCACGAGTGCTTCTCCATCCCCCTCCCTCCCCAGCACTACATCTTCATCGCATCTTTTGTCTGCTCTACATCAGATGCACCTTTCTTGCTTGCTCTGACTGAAAACAATCCCTGCCTCCCCGCAGCGAGGATGACAGCCTCTTCCCCGAGCGCCAGCACTAAATGACAGCCGCGCTCGCTCTGTGTACTTTGGGAGGCAGGAATATTTCGAGGGACTAAATTAATCCCTCACATTTTCAAAGCGCTTGGCACAGATTTGAACTTCGGCTCCCACAGTGGTTAAAGCAAAGGAGAGGAGATGGGGTCCCCTGGGTTTAATTCCCACCGAGCCCCGGCGCGGCGAGCACAGCTCGGCACTGCTGTGTTCAGCGCTGCAGGCAGGGGTGGCAGATGTCCATCCTGTGAGACCTGTCCTCCCACTTCCACTTTGGGGAAAGCTTTTCCCCAATCCCCCAGCTGAAAGGGGGAGGCTGTTGGGAAAAGGGCTACAGGGGAAAAGGAAGAATTGTGCAATATGACAGTTTGGGAGCACACACTGGCTCTCGCTCCTCCGAAATGTGTGGCGTAGGCAAAGCGTGCAGCTGTGCAGGGTTGGGAACGGCCTCTCGGGGCTCCTGCCTTCGAGCCAGCAGCATTTATGGGCTCAAAGGACAGAAGAGGCAGGGGCTGCCTTGGCTCTGGGAGAGCAGCAGCCAAGAGACAGAGACATGACTGCAAAAAGCAGCTGTGTCCCGGCTTTGCCAGGCGGTAGGCGCCTGTATGGAGGCCAGGAGTGAGCTGGAAAGCCACCGGTTCAGCGGGGCAGGGCTTGCCAGGATGCCTCTTATGCAGGCTCTGTTTGCAGATGTGCCAGCCTGGCTCCCTCCCTCCCTGCCACGAGCAGAGCCTGCAGCCCTCACCCACGGTTCGGTGCCATCAGGGGTGTGTGGTGACCCAGCTCAAACACCATCCCCAGGGACAATCTGGGTTTAGAGTTTCTTCCCAGCTTTGCTTTCTCTGGCAGCTTTTCCTTACATGTTATTCTCTGCCCCTTCTTCACAGCAAAGAAATGTTGAACTTCTGGCCATATAATCAGAGCAAGAAATTGCAGCTCCCCACTCCCAAATGGGCTGAGGGTACTGAATCTACTGAAAATCAATGTCCCCTATCAGCTGCAAAATTGTTGTTGCAGAAGGAAAGTCACGCACAGCTGCTGGTTTTGATGAGTCCCTCGTACCTGGCTGTTCACCTGCTGGGCTCAGCTTCTCACGGAGGGGAAACAGTTTTATCCAAAACTGAGGTGAGAGCACTGAGTGCTCATTCAGAGGAGGTTACCTCGCAAAAGAGAGGGAGAACCTTCTTCTCCAAAGACAAACAGGGAGTTTTTGATCCAACAAAGACTTCTCCCCAGGCTGTCACAACAAGCAGCTTCTAATCGAGGTTGCCCTCGCAGAGTGCAAAGTCTCAACAGCAAAAAGGCAGAGATGTGCTGCTTCAGGACAGCTGCTATTTGAAGGCAACAAGTAACTGCGTGTCTTGCTGTGTTTTTCCCAGTTTGGATCCAAGTGGGGTTTCATCTGTGTCTGTAGGCAGAGGACACCCTTGAACAGAAAGCCTTGGATCCCACAGTGCTGCACGGTGTGCCTCAGATCATTAGGAAGCCCCCCAGCTCTCACTCCAATTGCAGTTGTCTCTCTGGGTGTGGATGATGTGAATCACTGGTATTTTCCCAAGGCTGCAATGTGCAAGGGATGCATGTACTCACTTTAATTTCAGAATTGAAATTCCAGTGTGTCACTCACCCCTTGGACCAGAGAAAAATAGTTCCTTTTGTGGAAGGGGTGGACTTTGCTACATTGGTATGAACAAGGTTTTGGCCACACTTTTTTTAGTCACATTATAGAAATGAATAGTTTCCTATCTTCCCTTCCTTTTCAAAGATACACAGATGCATTTGTCTTGATGCTGTAAAGCCAGAGCTCAGTAAATCACTGTGCCTAACAAATAATGCATTTTTGATGGTCTTATTTTTATCAGATTACTCACCTCATGGAGCTTTGCCATGTCTGAATTCCTTTAAAAAACCCTCCTGTACTCTTCCTTAAAGCAGGATGCAACAGCCACAGTTACCACCTGTGTTTTACCCCGAGTTCTTTTTCCTCTCTTCTTTTCAAATGTTTGACACAACTGGGCAGAGTCAACTTCCCATTTTCTCCGTGTGTGACATTGCTCAGTGGCAGCTGCTGAAAGAAAAGCCCCATCATAATCAGTGTGTTTTGCCTGTAGCACAAGGCATTTCAGCAACATTGAAAAGCTGAAAGGAAATAGGAGATAAGTTGGAAATCATGAGCTGAAATGTGCATTTCCATTTTAGAGATTAAATTAGAAAAATATATTATCGTGAATTTAAAACAGCATCATCAGCCAGCTTGACAGCTCATCTGGGCTCACGCTGGGCTGTTATTGAGGAAACTTGGGCTAACATCCAGCCTCAGGATGCTGATCTCTCTGGTGTTCAAAGGCTGGATGGAGCTTTGGGGCAGTGCTGCTCGGTGGGGAGCAGGAGAGGTTTCTGCTGGAGTCAGAAGCTGCTGACTGAAGCACTTTGTGAACTCAGTGACCTGCCAGCAGCACCATGGTGAAGTGCTGCTGGCCCATCAACAGCGAGGAGGAAAAGGGACGTAATGGGGAAAAATTTGCACAGCTGGAAGAACTGAGATCAAGTAAAACAGTCCCGTAGAGAATGTAAGAGGCAGGTAAATGAACAACCATTTCCTGGCCACCAGGAGCATTGCAGTCCCACTGCACAGGTGACCCAGCTGCAGCTGCATGGGTTTGGATGACATTCAGACAATCCCCAAGTGACAGCACACAGGAAGAAAACTGGAGGGTGTTTCAAACAGCTCAGCTGATGTATCTTCAGAATTAAACCAGGGATCAAACACAAGGCTCCCTGTGGAACATGTGCACCCGTGCAGAAAGTTGGGAACTCTCTCATCTGTGCTCCTGGTTTTGCTCCTTTGGTGGCCCCAAGGCAGGGACTCTCAAAACAGCTCTGTAGAAAAGATTTGGGAAACCTTCTGTGTCCTGTCCTGCCAGTGGTAAAGATTAGGAGTGAATCTGTTCCATGTTGTCCTTGTAGGCTGTTCACTGCCCATAATCCTGCCCAGCAGGAATTCCTCCATGGGTTACCTTTCCTATGTTTTCTCCCTTTTGACCATTTTCTCCATGTGGACATTGGAGTAGGTGAGTAGACTGCTGTGTGATACCGAGCTCAACCCCTCTTTCTGGTGAAAGAAGAAAAAAGGATGCAGAAAAGCTCTTTTATGAACCAGATTTGAGAGATGTGTGCATTTCATCATCTCTGAAATGTGGGAAAGGGTCTGGCCATGACAGATTGGGCATCTCCTCTATGCAATGCTGTTTCACTGGACATTTAGAGATTCTCAGTGTTCATGTGGAGAGCTGAAAGTCCTCAGGAAAAGTTAAATTCTGCATTAATTAAACAATCAAGCAGCAAAGCTGTGTAAAGAAGAAAGGTAACACCTTCAAAGGCAGTTGAAGCATCAGACTGAGAGGCTGGAAGTACAATTTATTTACCATGGTTCAACAAGTTACAGTGCACCAGCAGGAAGAGCTGAGGCAGCCACACTCTTTGGCTACTGTGTGTGTAAGGTAAAATATGTGAGCTTTAACTTCTCATATCTCAGAGTCCTTTCCTCCGAGCAGAGAATTAACGCATGCAGGATATCAAAATAACTCCTAGAAGTTGAGCCAGAACAAAGAAGTGTTACCCAGGGAAGAAGCTGCTTCACAGCTTTTTTGGAATGAGATCTGCTCTTCAAGATGGTTTAATGAAGAGGGAAAGGCAGGAGATGTCAGCAGGCTGTGCATATGGAATAGGGTTAGTTGTCTTGAGAGAAATTAAAAATAGGTAGATTATTGTGCCAATTTTTCCTGTCTTCTGTCATAAATGGTCTCAATATCTAGCAGGGAGCTGGAGGAGCAAAGCAGCATAAAATTTGCAAAAGGATCCCTGAGTGAAAGCCACACTGAAGATCTCAGCCTCTGACCACTGGCAGGGACCAGAGCCTGGGCAGAGAGCAGGCAGGGCTCAGGTTTCATTTCTCTATTCAAACACAGCTGAAGGAAATCCTTTCTCCGTTGGCAGTAAGGCTTTGGCTCCACAGTACAGAGCCCTGAGCAGTGCCATTCCTGTCCCTGCAGCTCTGGTGGTGGCACCTGGGTGACATGTCACAGGGGGAGGGTGGCACCTGCCAGCTATCTAATGCTGAAGCAGGCAGTGATGCTGGTAATCGTCTGTGCAGGATGCAGGGTCACACACCAGCTCCTTGACAATAAACTGAGGTGCAGCTCTCACAGAAGAGTCAAGTAGAATGTGAGATTCATGTGTGGTGTGAAAAAAGAGATGCTTCTGCCTGAATGGAAATCTGCAGTGCTGTAAGGTCATTGCCACAGCCAGAGAGGGGAATGCATTCCCACAGACTTACCTGTGGAGAGCTCATTCTATTTTTATTTCACTGATCCCACCAAAGCCAGTGTCAAGTCTTGCTGTGATGAGTTTTAAAAGAAGTTGTGATGCCGTATTAGCACGAACAGCTGAATTTTGGCCTTTCACAACCGGTAGGAAAAGTCACTGAAGGTCTTTTCTCATCAAGAAAATACATGGAAAATCCACAGAATGTTCAATCAGTAGCAAGACCCACAGAAAGGATCCTGTAGGAGAAGATTCTGGGCTTGCCATGCTTTTGGTTGGGAGCCTGTGTTGTCTGGCTCCATCACCAAACGTGAGGACAGACTGCTGGGGACTGGGACTTTACAGATGGAAAATATCAGCAATTCCTGCCCATGTGCACCCTGTCCAGGACACGTGCTTTCGGGCACTCTTAGAATCAATAGCACAGGGGAAGTGGAGCTTAGATGAACTTTTCTCCTGAATCAGAATAAACACCCAGTTTGCATTAATTTGTGCTGATCTCTGCATGTCTCCATTATATGGTTGTGTGCATCTATAATTATTTCTATATAAATGAACGAAGGGACATTTCTCTCAGAACTGCACATTGCCATCAAGATGAGCTTGGCTGGAACCACCCACACAGCCCAGAAATGTTTTCTCCTGTCAGCTGTCTCCTGAGTAAAACCAGCACTACATCTTTGGACGTGCGGATCCAAGTTGGGGGTCTGGCATTCAAAAGGGAGAAGGTTAAAGCAAGGGGTTGGTGTAGAGGCTTGATTTCACCAATTCTGTTGCTCTGGAACAGGGATTCCAGTCCCTGCCCTCCTCTCTGTGGGCTGTAGAGAGAGGCAGCATGAGGAGAGGGATAAGGTCTGGCACCAGCTCATGCTGTGCACACCAGGTGTCCAGCATGGGCCTTCTTGCAAGGAGCTCCCACAGACTAATTACAGCTGCCATCTGATTGATTTTTTCTTTGACCATTTCATATATTTCCAGTAGTGCTTTTAAGATTATAAAGCCCCCTGGCTCTTCGACTTTCCTGTTCAGGTGCATCCTGGGCTCTATTCAAAATTATGATACAATCCCCAAAGCTTGAACGTGAGCCAGACTCTCTCCTTCCCAAACTGGCAGGCTGAAAGGAAAGCAATGAACATATTTTTCACAGTTATGCATCTTGCATCTGACTCAGGTTGTTGTTATTATGCAGTAAGTGTTTCAGTCTGAACATTAAAGAAAAGAAAAAATGTTCAGGTCCTAAGGGGGGAACAAAATCCACTAATCCAACATAGGCTTTATTTGCTTGTTGACTACCAACTGATGTTGAGAACAGCGGGACTCCCAGAGCTTCAAACAAGATTAGAGAGTAGGAAATAGGACATTTATTTCTACTCAGATACTTATTTAAGTCTTCATTCTAGCTACGCAGCTAGGTATTTGGGCATCTGGCAAAAGCACTTGGCAGTGCACAGTTTCTGAAAATGTTGTTAATCTTTCAAATCAATACTGCACTTAGGAAATTGCTCACCTACCTGCATGTTTGTGAGAGCTAATTCATCCATATGCCACTTCTTAAGTCATTAATTATGCAGGAAAAGGCATTACTTTGTCACTCTTGGACAACTTATACCCCCCTATAACCATTAATGTAAAAAAAAATTATTACTATTTATTCATATCAGCTGGGTGATTTAAAAAATGTCTGTACATGATTTCCCTAACTGGGACCCAAGTGCTGGTTAAAAAGTACGTAGACACACCAAACTCATTATGTGAGAGGAAGTTGGGCACCCATGAGTTGCAGTGTGGTCCCTCTGACCATGAAAGACCAGTTGTCCCAGGTAGGGATGGCAAAAATATTGTAAAAGCTATGTACACTTTTAGTAAATGTCTCTGGTTATACCACGACTGGGGACCGTGTTTCTTTCACGCTCCTGCAGTTCCACCCGTAATTAATGCTCTGAATCTCATACTATTAAAATACTAAGCTGAATCTTGCTTTGCTTAAGGATCAGAAGGCCTGAAATAGAGACTGTGAAAGTCAAACAATGGGGTGGTTGTAATTTTCTGAAGCTGCTGTATTTGATTTGCCTTTAACTCAGTTAAGTGTCTTGGCAAACCTTTAATTTGAAATCTGTAGAGGCTGAGCATCACACCCTGCTAGGCCTATCAACAGATGGAGGAATTACTGGAGGCAAAATGTATATCTTTATGCTACTTTTTCTTTTTTTCTCCTCATTATACTAATCATGCACTGAAATGATCAGTAACCCCAGAGACTGACAGATTTGTTTGCAGCAGAGGGTGACCCTGGAAAAGCGTGGGACTAGCAGACACACAGGTGGTGGGGGTTTTCCCAACATGGGCTGACTTTTGTTGTGGGAATCTTGGAAGCTGATGGTAAACAAGGAAATCAGGTTTGCATCCCAGGGAGTTTGGAAAACGTGACGGCGTTTGGATCGCAAACGCGCGGTTGTGCGGGAGCTGTGACCCGAGCTCTGCCCGGCTCCTGAGGGCAGGGAAGAGCACTTGGGTGGGCAGGACCAGGCTGGAAGCTGCAGGGACCCCGTGCCTGGTCCGTGCCCTTTCTGGAAGAGAGGAAACCTGTCACATCCTTGTGATGCTCCAACACTGAGCCCTCCAAGCCTGGACCACCGTGGCAGCCCTTCCCATGCACACCACAGCACTTAGCTCTTGGAGGAGATCCTGAACACTCCAGGCTCAGTTATAGTTTTGCAATGATAGAGGAAAAAATCCCATTAATTCAGTCAGCTCGCCTCCAGTGCGCACATACTGCCCAAACGAACTGGGGGGAAATTAAATACAGAAACCCCTGCATTTTCTCTTTACTGAGCTTGCTAACCTTTTCTTCATTAATCATTAATCATGGAGCTAACTAAATTACTGTGGGCGTGAGCTCTCATTATTCCCTCCACACCCCCAGACAGTGCTGTTTTGTGCAGGTGCCCACACATTTCTGGGGTACCCAGAGCTAGCACTAGCTGGGGTTTGCTCCTGCACCCTCAGGGAAGCTGTCAGGATTGCAAACTCTCACATCCCACAGCAAACTCCCCTGGCTTCCTTGTCACACAGTGTGTTTCATCCGTCATCCCCAAAAGGACAATTTTATTTACAAGCAAAGCTCTTCAACAGGAGGCACATCCCGGAGAACTATTTGCTCCAGTTGCCCTCTGGGTGATACTATTTTATTAAAAAGAAACAAAAACCAACCCAAACATTTCAAAATAATCTGTGGACTAAAAGAAAATACAGGTGCAGGTGAACCTTAATATACAACCTAGATATGAAATGAAATTCAATCATGCAGAAATTGCCCACAACTTATTATAGATGAATGGGATGGGAAGTGCATTTTGTCTAATCCCAAGGCATTTTAAAATAACTATTCAGCATCCTCTCACCTGAAATGTATCATCTTATTGATTTTGAGCTGACTTTTGCAGATTGACTCCGGCTGCCTGTTTGGCTTTCATGCTTTCAAGTCCTCAACTGCCCAGAAAATGGTGCCACTGCCATTCTCGAAGATGTTTTTAGCGTAACGGGCTTAAGGTGAACTAGAACAATAGCTGGGAATGAGAAAAGCTGAATAATAACTCCAGCCAGCTGGGAATAATGAGCACACAGCTACAGCTGAGCTCCTCTGTGATGGGATGGAAAATCTGGGTGTTTCTAAGGATTAACCAGCTGCACAACCAGGAGAAAATATTTTCAACTGGAACAGGATTTTGTCAGCTTTCACTGTGTGACGTGGTCAAACGTGAAGGAAATGTCAGGTCACTTGTTAGAGTGATTTATCTGCCAGCTGAATTGCTCCTCTTCAGGCCTTCTGGTAACATTCAAGACCTCCTAAGATATCTTCCAGCCTGCCCCCAATGTTCTTTTGTCAAGTACAGGACTCTTTGCAATGGAGAACAAGCCCAATCAGGGCATAAACACCAGGGCAGAAAAAGTTAAAAAAGGATTAAAAAAAAAAAGCAAGCTCTGCAGATATGGGAGTGAAACGAGAGCATATCTCACTTTCAGGGTTGAAATTGCCTTTCAGGGCTGGTTCACTGAATCATGAACTTGGACTGAAAGGGTTCCTGGCCTGAGCACTTAGCAAGTCCATTCGAGTGTGCATGGCTGGGAGATTTCCCTCTGCGAGTTTATGGTTAATATAATCTTCACTCCTGACAAATTTATGCAGAGCCAGAGCATTTCAAACACAGCAAACTCAAATGCTATCCAAATACCTCACTGTTTGACAAACACCATGGGCAGAGCTCAAATATATCTCAGAGAAACAGAGAAGTGTGAGGGAGCATCAGACACCGGAGCTCGTGCAGGGCGTCCCTGGAGCACCCAGAACTGGTGGGAAGCTCCTGAAACTGCTCAGGGTGTCCAAGTACCATGGAAATGTGGTTGAAGAGGAAGATAAAGAAGCTCAGCCTCCTTCCATCACCCCACTTTTCTGGGGGACTCTCTGAGGTCACCTGTGTGCCCGAGGGAAAGCACTCTCAGCAAAAAGGCTGAATTTCGCTTTCAGTCTGAAAGGTGCAAATTGACCCCAGATGGTTGCTGCTCTGGAAATATCCAGAGAGGGATTTAGCTCTCATAAAGCTGTGTTAGAGCAACTCTTCTATAAAACTGAATGTGTCTGGGATCAGAAGTGGTATTCCAGCCTTGTTGGCCAATTGTGCATTGGATATGCAGGGGGTTCAGGTGTTTGTCTTCAACATGCTGCAAATGATTGGGCATAAACCCACAAGAAATTACAGTTCAGGTTTGTAAAACTGTACTGATAGCCCTCCTGATTGTTTTGTAACATTTCTTTTCTTTATAATTAGGCAGAAAAACATCCAGAGATCTTTACAACTTCTCCTCCACTCAGAAAAAAATCAGAATTTCTGTGGGGCAATACAATTGGTGGGTGGGACAATTCTCAGCATAGCTGATTGTGGAAATTCCAGAGCTGAAGGAAGGACTCAACATACAGCTACCGTGGTTTGGGATATTTTTGATTATTTCTTCTACTCTTATTCTAGAAGTCATTATAACAGTGGAAATTCACATTCCCTTATCCCATCCTTGTGCTTCTGCGCTGTTGCACCCGTTTGCTTCTGAGGCACCTGCTCATGGCTCCTGGGGAGGTTTAGTCTGGATATTAGGAAAAGGTTCTTCCCCCAGAGGATGGCTGAGCACTGGCACGGGCTCTCCAGGGCAGTGGTCACAGCACCAAACCTGACAGAGCCCAAGGAGTGTTTGGACAACGCTTACAGGAACAGGGTGGGGTTGTTGGGGTGTCCTGCACAGGGCCAGGAGCTGGACTTTGGTCTTTATGGGTCCCTTCCAGCTCAGGATATTCTGTGAATCTGTGACTCACACCCAAGGTGTAGATGGAGCCCCTTGCTCTGATCACAGACCTGTGCCAGCCCTCAGCCACCTCCTGCTCAGTGGTTTGGTGGGTGCAGGGAAGAAGATGGGCCCAGCAATGTGTTAGAACAAGTCAGGGCTTGGGGTGGCCGTGTAGCTAAACTGGTTTGGGCTGACCTGGCCATCCCTTCCCGTCTGTAAGCTCCCAGAAAACACCTTCACAATAATGGAGGAGGCAGAAATGATTTTAGCACCTGTCAAAACAAAGCAGTGACTCTGAGAGCTCGAGTGGTGAAATCTCAAGCACAGATTCCCCAGGTTGTAGCTTGCCTGATCCTTCCTTTCATCCCCGCTGGAGAGAATCCAGAGCTGCCCAGCAGCTCCTGCAGCTCAGCAGAATGACAGAACAGCATGCCAGTAATTCTGACATAACAAGAATGACACATTAATCTCACAGCTGGGCGTCACTAGCAACAGCCAAAACGCTGTGCAGACAGAAATCAAAGGAGAGTCGCACCATTTATAGGGCTCACCATTCAAGGGAACCCAGGCTACCCATCCCTCAAAGGGGAGCAGTGGTTCTGAGCACAATGTGGTTCCTGGGATGCAGAGATTAAAAATGGAGCATTTCTTTAGTCTAAATCGTAGCTTTGGTTTTTGAGAATTAATCACAGCGGGTTAGAGGGCCCAGCACGTTTTTAGAAAGATACAAAAGCACGGTAATCTTTGTTAAAAAACAAAAAGGATGTGGTGTGTTGTAACAGCAACACTGCGAGAATGACATCTAATGTGGAACAACAGGGGCTCTGCTAAGCAGACATAACTTCACCTTAAGCATTCTGCTAATTCCCAGGTACCATCAGGAGACAGCTTGTCTCCTGTCAATCACTTCTGAGTGCATGACAGCTTATGGCTTAACTGCTCCTATCTTGTATCATTTAACCAGATACTGTCTGTTTTGACATTCATGACTGAGGTACTTGGCTCATAATTGGGAATGAGTACAACAGAGCAGAACAGAGTGATTTCCTCCCCCAAGGATGGTTGTTAGGGTGATGTGGCACTCCGGTGCTCGACTCACTGCACGACAGAAACCCTCCCAGCAGCGCTGCAGAACAGAGCAGGCTCATGTGTGCCTGAAAACAGGGAGCTGTCCTGGGGGCGCACGAACAAGGGGACATTGACCAGGTGCAGTGGCCTCATCCATCCTCGTGTGTTGGGCTCTGCATCAGCAGGACCCAGGAGCTGGGTCCTGGGCAGGAGGATTTTGCTTTGCCCTGCAGTGGGGCACCTCGGGCAAAGCGTCAGCACACCATGGGCTTGAGCTGCCTCCTCTGCTTGAGCAGCGTGTTATTTGGGTTTGTTTCAGACATTTAGGAGGATTTGTGGATTAGGAAGTATGTTATCTCCTGCCTGGGTTGTTATTTGACCTCCTCCATTTACTTAATGGAGGGCAGTCTGCAGACACCACGATGAAAACTGAGGTGGTGGATTCTGCTTCTGTCTCAAAGGGGAAAGTGTCCAGTGCTCAAATGAGGAGAGCCAGTGCTGCCCTATTTCACACCCACCAGACCTCTGGATTTTTCCCTAGTTCAAATAAGTCAACACAAAAAACTGATGCTGATTATCACTTAGATCAGAACCAAGATGGAGAAAGAAGGGGTTTTACACTGCGTGTCAGAACAACAATATTATTCTTCCTGAATATGTATGACAGAAGAAAACTGATAAAGCTATTGACAACACAAACCAGAAAGAAATATGAGATGAGAGGAGATTGAGCTCCTTGATCTGTTTGATGTAACCATTACTGTCAGGTGAGTATCCTAATTAATGCAGGTATCTTGTTCTAACTGCATGGATCAGGCCACTTTGTCTTTTCAATAATCTATAGAGCTGTACCTGGCATTAATCTTGTTAATGGAACTATTATACTGCTTACAAATTAATTTCCAGCTTGAGATTATCTACTGGATGTGCTCTTGTGCTGAGGGATGTCTTTCCTCTGAACTGCAAGAATGGGAATCCCCCCAAAGTTCTCTGGATTTGAAGATTTCAAAATTGACTCCTGATATTGAGACTTCAAATGTAGATTTTGAGTGTCCAGATACAGGAAATTTAATTTTTCATTTCTGCTCTTTAAAACAGTGCTGCTGTTTGTATCATATGGAAGCAATCCTATAGATTACAGTGTGATTTCAGATTAAATTTTAATAATGCTGCTGGGTGGAAAGGATTTATCGCTGGCTGTCTCTGAGAAGGGGAGAACAGCCTGTGGGGATCATTCATTGAAGCCAAAAAAGAGTTTTGGTTTTTAGTCCAAGAAAAGGGAGCCCAAATGGGAGTGAAAAGTTAGGCTTCCCACCTCCATTTAGTCACCTCCCTCAGTGCAGACCGCATTTGTCAAAATTGTTTCCTTTGATGAAGTTTCCCCCTTCTCTAAAGAAGACTCTTGAAGTGCAAGTGGCTCTCAAGGGGCCAGGAAGCAGGAGAAACAGCTTTGGAGCTGAATGTCACAGCTGAGAGGAAAAGG
Source organism: Aleadryas rufinucha (assembly GCA_013397815.1). Classification (NCBI taxonomy): domain Eukaryota; kingdom Metazoa; phylum Chordata; class Aves; order Passeriformes; genus Aleadryas; species Aleadryas rufinucha. The sequence continues at coordinate 550,406 of VZTH01014969.1, read as the reverse complement.
ACACATGACAATGAAATTAAGAGTGTGAAGGAAAACTCAGGAAATGGCTGATGATATCTCCTGAGCATGTTTGAATGCATGCACCCAGGTATCTTCTTCGAAAAAAATAAAATGTAGTAAATTGAGCTCTACTGTGCATTTGTTAATTGAAAATTGATAAAACCCTGCAGCTGTCAAGCATATTCCTGTATTTTTGTAAGTCTGTGTTTAGATAGGCCATGTCTCTTTTCAGCATTTATTAAAATTTTTCTATATAAAACTTTATATAGAAGAAATTATTTTTATGGAGGGGATTACTCCTCAGATGCTGTTTTTCTCTGCAGATACCTGTGTGTCTCGCGCTCTTGGTGGCACCCTGTTCCTGCAGGTTGTCACCTCCCCCTGCTTGGAAATAAAGACTGCACTGGGCTCTCCTCCATGTAACTTGGGAGGTTAAGTTTAGGACCCTCTCCTCATAGGTTCTGTACTCACAAGGCTGCAAGAAGAGAAACAGAGCAGGCATTAGGGTGTAAACTCACTCAGAGGCAAGCTCACAGCTCAGCCTTGCTGACAGCAGTGGGCTGGGCTGGGCTGCACGAGGGCACAGTGCTGCTACAAGCTGAATATTCACCCCGAAACAGGATAATGATCCATCCTTCCTGCTCTGGAGATGATCTGCCCAGTGAATGGGTGGCCCCTCTCAGCCAGGGTGAGGAAAAGTCACTTAACCCGACAGCTGAGAGACAATCCCCTCTCCAAAAGGGCCATTTCCAGAGTGCTAGACCTTAATATAGGCAGCTGTATTTTTTTCCACCTCACATTGGTGGAGCATGAAAGTTAAACACCTAATCATTTAGGTTTCTATTAGAAACACAGGCAAAAATTGAAGTGACAATATTATAATAGTAATATGTTTTAGCTACTCTTACCAGCTATGTTTGAAGCTTAAAGCTGTCAGGAACTCCAATAAAATGAAATTGAAGTGACAAAAAGAAACAATTCCTTGTTTAAAGCCTTAATTTCTGCACCCCTGCTTGGCTGCAGCTGCTGTGTGTCAAAATGAGAGGAGGTAGGGAATGCCCCATCCCACATGTGCTGAGACCCCTGTGCTTGGGGCAGCTGCTGCTTCTGTGTGACCAAAGGATGCTGAGCCTGAATGCAGAAAAACCCCATGAACAAACCCACGTGTCTCCAAGCCCGTAAAGCAGAGGTGGACACAGCCTGAGGAAGTGCAGGCACTTAATTTCAGCCTGAAAGTCACCGTGCAGTTAAGGCGTGTATTGATCTGCGTCCTGTGCGAGCACTTTATGAGTGATTTCTTATGTAAGTGTCAGGTGAGAGGCATGAATAGAGACCTAATTAAAGTGTATACAAAGCACATGCAGTAAATCTCCCTGGCAATGTCAGCCTGCCTTGGAGCAGCCCAGGAGAGCAAACAAGATGGCATAAATGAAAGATAAAGGGATACTAACAGTCTGCAACAGCTTGGCTCATGAGACACTAACGTGGAGCAGCTGGGGATAGCAAAGGGGAAAATGTGCCATTCCTGGGACCACAGGAATGTTCTACAGTCCTAAAACACAAAACAATTGGAATTTTGCTGTTAAATAACAGCCTTGTGTTTCTCCCCTGTGTCATAGCCATTATTCCATCACAGTTTTAAATTAATGCTGTCTCTGTGATCCATCCCGATAGACTTTTATACCCACCGTAACATTGCAGAGACAAGGAGAGTGCAGAAATAACAGGGAAGTGAAAACGTTTTTGTTATTTTTGTATTAGAGAACCATCAATATTAGGACAATGAGATATTGTGGTTTTTTATGGCAGTGCTACTGTCCTTTGAGGAGGAGTGGGCCCTGCTCACGATGAGCTGGGTGACATACAGGATCTCCACATTCAGCTCTTGGATGGGCTGAACATCTCACAGCTACAAGGAATTAACAGCTTTATGACAACATTTTCAAAAGCGGAGTGATTTTGGATGAGTCTGTCAGGATGGATGAAAACAGATGCAAGTTTTTTCTGCCTTCAGTCCTGGCTGGTTGAAAATTCTGGTTTGGAAGTTAGACACAGCTGCTTTCTGCTTTTGGGAAATACCACAGCCAAGGTAATAAATACTAGTGGAAATACATACTACAATATATTGGCTTGGGCATAGCACGGCACTAACTTATCTCTACAGCTTTTTGGACTGGAGCTGGCTTGTGTTTCTGCACAAAGGAGCTAAGGTCCAGGTCAAGGTATTAAACACTGTCTCCCCTGAATGACTACCCAGAGCTGAATTACAGCTGCTTTGGTTTGGGGATTTGGGGTTGTTGTTTTCCTTATCTTCTCCTGAAGATGGGACTCAAGAGTTTTTCCAAAAGGCACCACTTTTTTCTTATAAAAACATGGTCCAGAATCTGCACTGTTTTCCCTCTAAACTCCTGCAGTGGTCCTTGGACAAGGAGAAAGCTATTCCCAGCCTTTTATCTTGGCCATGTGGCCTGGGACCTATTTAAATTTTACTCATCTGTTTTCTTCATTAAGTCTGCATTGGGGTGAGCATCTTCTCTTTTACTTCTGGGTTTCCTTACATTGTGCCCGTGCCCCTCCTGGATAATGTGATGGAGCAGGGCACGCTGAGGAAATCTGCTCATTTGTAGAGCCCGTCATTAATAAGAATCAAGATGGCTTTACCACAGGGGTGCCAGCATCACTTGGCTGACAATGTCCCTTACCATCCTGGAGAGATTTTAATGGATTGAACAGGTTGATGTTGTCATTTCCAATTTGCTGAACCATCTGACAGTGTTCCCAACAATTAGCACGTACAAAATACGGAAATGTGTTATCTTTTGCATTAAAAAAAGAAGACGGGAAGCTGCCTGGTCTCTGGAGCTGTATAACAACTTGTTATTCTGAAGTGCTTGCTTTGACTTTAAATAGATTTCAGTACAGCAGAGTCACCCTAACCTTGGGATAAATTTAGCTGTCGCCTGAGTCAGTAGCGGGGTTTGGGATCATTAAAAGCCGATCGGGAATTAGCACGCGCTTCCTGCGGTCGGAACTGCTGGAGGTGCTGGTTCTGCTCCTGCAGCCCAGAGATGGGCAGTGCTGGCCCCACGAGGGGACAGGGACCACTGCTGAGACCCCCACTCACGGTGCCAGTCACTGCTGAGACCCCCACTCCCAGTGCCAGTCGTTCCACCTCCTCCACCCCTGCAATCCCCACCCCACCACTGCACAGCAAAGCCTGGGGGGGGAGCAAAGTGACTCACCCAAGGTCACACAGAGGGATGGACCCAAGCTCCAGTCTCCTTGTGTCCTGGCTCCTGCAGGGGGACAGAGGGAGAAGAGGCAAGCCAGGACAAATGAACGCTCGTGAATCAGGAGGTGCTTCAAGGGAGGTCATCCACTCTTGGTTGTTGAGATGAAAAGGTTGCTTTTGTTTCTGGAGCGGACATGAGGCCATGAAATGCAGCTGTCAGCTAAGGAGAGACTGAAAGGAACACCTCACATCAAAACCCTAAAGGCAGCAGACATATTTTTTAGTGTGATGGCAGTTGCAGTCATTTTAGACCCACCATATCTCGTGTTGAGAAGAAATACATCTTCTGGCTCCTGACGTGGGGCTGTTGCTTGCACTGCCTGTGACATGAAGTCACCTTCTCTGAGAGTGGGGCAGATTGAGGAGGTTTTGAGCTCTCCAACAGGATGGGGGTTTTACATTGAATTCTGAGTGCAAAGCAGTAGGAGGTTCTGCTTAGGAGAGGCAGGGTTCATCCCCAGCTTTTTCCTTCCCCACCCTCAGTGAGTATCTTGCACAGCTGTGTGTCAGGATGTGCCTTTGCTTTTGGGCACATCCTTTCTTTCTATGCTGCTGAGGGGGGAGAAGGGATTTGGGGAGCAACAGGAGGCTCATTCAGAGTGCATATGGCTTTTGTGGGAACCACAGAGGAAATCTTGCTTTAAAGAAAGCAGCCAGCCCAGACTCGGTGATGTGTTCCCACCTAGGATGAGGGCAGGAATAAGACCTTCCCCTGCCAGCCCCTGTCAGCAGGGAAGTGACCCTTATTTGTCACTGTGTGGCACCAGATGATGAACAATGGCTCAGGTGCTGCTACCTGTGGTAAGGCAGGTCCTGTAACCCACGAGGTCGAAGCCTTGGCAGGCTGCATCCGTCTTGGCACTGAGAGCAGCACTCGGAAACCAGCACCAAACACCTCATCTCCTGGGTGTGCAACCAGGATAAGGGGACAAAAAGGGGAGAGAAGAGCCCCAAAACTGCTGCCTGACCTTCATGTGTGCACTCAGCAATGCTCTGGTGGCTGCAGCTTTCCCTGCTCCAGATTTCTGTATTTTTAACCTCCGGTGACTCCTCCAGGACTTCGGTGCAACCACTCGTGGCTTGTAGGAACAGCAACTACCAAACAGTCGAGCCTTTGAGCATCAGCCTCATGAGCATGCAGGAAATGAAGATTTCCTCCTCAACCAACCAAACCCCAAGCCAGGAGCGTAGGAAGATTTTTGTTTCTTTGCAGGTTTTCATGCTGCTTTTCCTAGAGACAGTTTTGAGAAAGACTGTCAGAATATCTTCAACAAAATACTAAAGAAACACACTGGGAACTGTGAAAGCTCAGAATTGAATATAAATATGAACTGACAAGCTGCTTCATTTGGTATCATTAAACTTCACAGTTAGACTTTTTTTGAAAATCAAATTATCATGTAAAAATATGCCTGTAGTGTTAAACTTGAGATGAAAACTGCTTATTTTTGTGTTTAGTGTGATAACTAGTAGAAGGAAAAGTTTCTGTGGTCTGATGTTTCATAGGGTTTTGATTTTTACATTCATAGCAGCTTAATTATGAATAATATTCATGATGCTGCAAACACATGGGGGTTATAAAAGTGAGGCAAACCAGGGAGATTTTAAGATTATTTGATACTCTGAGGTTTAAACCAAAAGCTGAAGGCACAGATTAATGCAGCCGAGCAGCTGAGTTAGAACATCCCGAGCAGGAGGAAAGAGCTCTCTCCTGGCTCAGCGCCTGCTGATGCACAAATATCCCGAGTTTTAAACAAGAAAAGGGACTTTGCGAGGTTTCCCGGGCAGGCCGGTGTCAGAGGGACCCGAGTGACCGCTGGATGTCACTGTTAAGTCACAGAAGCACCCCGGGCACCCCGAGCGATGCCCCCGGTGCCCGGCGCTCCCTCCCCTCGCCCCGGGCAGGAGCGCTCGGAGCAGGGACCGCCCCGGGCTGCGGAAAAGGAAACGCCGCTTTTGCTGGTTTCCTATTATTTTGAAGAGTTATGCAAAGTTCAGAGTGCTGAGGCAAAGCTGTTCAGAGACAGGGTGAAATTTAGGACAGCAAGAAAACAAAATGAGACCTGGCTTTCTCCTGCCTTTCAAACAAATCTCCGTACCCAAAGCAGCGTAGCTGAGCGCTGCCTGGGATGTGGGTTTGTTTGGATATTCAAGGTGTGGGGATTTGTAGGCAGCTTGGTTTTCCTGCTGTTAATGCTGCAGGAGTGAAAAAGAAAAGTGATGTAATTCACTGGCACAAACAGACAGGCTTGATATTAAATCAGAGCAATGAATCCTGCTGCGACCTGCGTGTAGTCCTCAGGACTTTTCTTCCAGTATGTGGATGTGTGGATAAATTCCTTCCATGTCTAAGCACACACTCAGTATTAGAATCATAGAATTACAGGGCCACAGAATGATTTGGGTTGGAAGGGGACCTTAAAGCTCATCCAGTTCCAAACCCCCTGCCGTGGGACACGTTTCACTGTCCCAGGTTGCCCCAAGCCCCATCCCACCTAGACTTGGACACTTCCAGGGATCCAGCTTCTCTGGGCAACCTGTGCCAGGGCCTCACCACCCTCACAGGGAACAATTTCTTCCTAATAGCCAATCCAAACCTACTTTCTTTCAGTGTGAAGCCATTTCCCCTTGTCCTGTCACTTCAGGCCCTTGTAAAAGTCCCTTTCCAGTTCTTTTGTGGGCCCCATCAGGTACTGAAAGGCCACAGTTAGGTCACCCTGAAGCTTCCTCTTCTCCAGGCTGAACAATCCCAATTCTCTCAGCCTTTCCTCATAGGAGAGGAGTTCAGTGGATGCTTAGGTATTGTCCTCCTAAAGGAGTCTAAAAATGCCTTTCTCCAGGTGTCTCCTGGTTCCCTTCATTCCCAGATATGACAACTTGTCTGTTTTCTGTACAAACTGTGGGCAGAGTGCCCTTCTCTGTATTTTTAATGCCAAAGCCATGGAAAATGGGCTCATATTATCAAAGCTTCACTCAGGATCAGGGCTGCTCGATGGCCATTTTTACTAGAAAGTAGCCTCTTTTTTCTTAATACACCATCACAGAAATTCCTTTGAAAGAAGGACTGTTCTTGAATTCACAATGGGCTGTGACAAACTGTGAATTTCAAACAGTTCCACATTTCATTGCAGGAATTTGTCGCCTTTTTTCATATGAGGATGTCAGGGTAAATGTTTGCTTCAGGCCGTTCTAACTCCCCATCAGTCCCATGGGGCCGGTTCTTGTGCTGTTCCTACTGAGACCAGCCTAGGGGAGGTTTTGGGACCAGACTCATAAGTGCTCAATCTTGTATGATGGACAAGGTCATGGTTTCTTTTTTCTTTCCCCCCCCCCCAACATCAGTTTCCTGTGACCTTGGCTGTGCCATGAAATCCCAGGGATGGGGATGGTACCAAGCACTCATCCTGCCAGAGCGGCTTGCAGAGTTCCTTGTAAAACAGCCCATTCCTCCCAAAGCTCGAGGAGTTGAAAAGATAAACCCTTTCCTGGGACTTACTTACCCCTTCCTTTGAACTGTGAGTCCAAATTCACTTTACTCATTCCCTTCATTTCATGGATCCAAAATCAAAAATCTCACTGTTGTCTATTTGCCTTGATTGGTGTCAGCTGCGATAAAACATCGCTGTGCCTCAACCCACGGAATGCTCGGCGAGGTGTTTGAGGCTAACCAAAGTGTTTCATTCTCCCCAAAGGCTGTCAGCTAGAGGAAGGACAAAACAATTCTCCAGAAAGGAGAAAACAATCTCAAGCCCTGAAATGTTTTGAGTGTATGTTTAAAAACACAAGGTATGAGGAGGGCTCGGATTGCAGCTCATCTCGCTGTCATCTCAACAATTTCTTTTATCACCGAGCTTCCTCCCTATGGCCCTGGCTCAGCTCTGCTGGTTTCAGCCTTCTCCTTCTCCCTCTGATCTCTGACATTGCCATAGATAGTTCAGTCCATCATGCTGAGGGAAAAAATAGTCATTTCATGCTATTTGGGCATTGAGAGTAGCAGTTACTGAGGTAGCGAGAAATGGTTCATTTTAAGTGTAGGGATGAATATCTGATACAGAACATTTTCCAGATCTTTGTGAGAAACTGGGGAATTTCACCCTGTTAAACCACACTGAATGTGAGGTAAACTGGGGAGGGGGCTGGCTTGATGGCATGGCCTGGAAAACTGGGAAGAGATGGGAAAGCAGGGCAGCTTGCTTGGGAGACACCAGGAGACACAAATTTCCTGGCAAAAGAGCAGGAGCACATGCTAAGCAAAGGTGCCAAAGCTCCCCAAGAGAAGAGGAGATGGAGAACAGAACTGTTTTGTGTTTGGCAGTAACTGGAAGCTGCATCGTGATGAGAAAGGATGCGGTCGCTCACAGGAGATGTTCAAGGGAAAGGCCAGGTCCCCCAGTATGGAGATAATAATAAAAGAAGAGAAAAAGAGTGTCATGGGAACCAGAAGCAGAAAGGAAAATATCCAAATCAGCCCAGTGGTGGTGAAACACAAGCAAATCAAACTGAAGAAAGGTAGATATGGCAGAGTAGGAGTGATCAGAACAATCATCCATCCAGTGCTTGCCACCACTGCAGAAGATATGAGCTCAAAGTTTGGCTCAGAGGAGTCTGTGTAACATCTACCCTGCACCTGCAGCTGTTGAGTTCCCCCTCACCATCTAACACATGTAGACTTTCAGTGAGAGGCAAAACCCCACAACTGTAAAGTACCCAGGCAGAGCAGGAAGGATCCCTTGACTGGATGCATTCACCAGCAGAAAGAGTTTGCTATGTCCCCATAAGGAGTAGGCAAGAAAATAAACCAGAACCAAGTCCCTGGTCTGTGGGACAGCTCCCCTCTTGGCTCCAAATCCAGCACTCATCCTGCTCCTGGGTGCCCAAAGACACATCAGACAGGGACCAGCTCACCATGACCTACACTGACTGCAAGACTGAGAAAGACAAAGATATTCTTCAAATGAAGATTTCATAGAATGGGAAAAACGCAGTGAAAGACAACCTAAGAGTAGCAATTTTAATGAAGATGGCAGATTAGCAGTGGAGAGGAAATCAGATGCAAGAGTCTGCATAGATGGAGACTGTTCAGGGTCTTGCCGCTGCTGCAGAGGTTTGGGGAGGGACCTGCTGCCAGGCTGGTTTGTGTGTAATACCCTTGGGGAACAGAGGGAAAAGCTGTGAATCCTTTAAGCACTCAAATGCTTTCAGCCATATAATGTTTGGATTAGGATCCACTCGAAGGTGCAGAGAGCACACTTGCTGAGTTCAACACTGGCAGAGATGTGCTGGTGCTTATTATAAGGTAAGAAGGAAAGAGGGAGTGGTCTCAGCACTCAATCAGTTACCCACAGGTAGAAGAGGAGATTCTGAATGGGGAAATGAAAATTATTATTATCTGTACAGAGCCATTCTTCCCCAAATGACACTAATGGGGATAAGATACGTAGGGCTGCCAGCAGGAGGAAAACAGACTTTGATTTTGCGTTGGGAGGTGTCAGGGGGGCAGGTGGGGGCAGCACATGGGAAACGTGACACCCTGGGGTTGATGCTGAGCACCCCTCAGAGCAGGAGGCTGCCCCAGCTGCCAGGCTCCGGCTCTGGGTCCTGCTCATTAGTGGCACAGGGAGGGGAGGGAGCTCCCGGCAGAGCTGCTGCACTGCCCTGATTAGGGGCAGGAGAGACTGATTTGCGATGAATGAATAAAGAGGTGAGATTAAAGCACGGCTAAATGGCGAGGAAGAGGCAAGAGTCTGTGAGTATTTGAAGGGCTTTAGCAGAGAGAAGGGATGAATTAGGGTGGAACAGGGGGTTTTAGCTATTGGCAACGGGATGAATTCAAAAGGGGATATTCAGATTTTATATACAGGGGTTTACCTAAGTAAGGGAGCAGCCCAGAGCAGCTGCTCCTCACTCGCTCTAGGGAGGGCACTTTGTGCTGCACAAAGACTGCTTTGAGCCCTCTGGATGTGATGGGAGCCATGTGAAATAAGAGGCATTTCTGCAGAACTGACAGTGCCCTTCGCACTCACTTCCATTTATTCCTCACCAGCCTCCCAGTGTAGACAACAAGTATTTATCAGTGTAACTTTCTTTTTTTAGGAGTGAGATTTAAGCCTGCGAAATAATCCCCTCATTGGACATGCAGAAGGAGCTGCAATACTTGGCAGATGTGAAAACAAATTGGATGACAGAGAAAAGGATTTAAACAAGAGATCCTAAGGAAGGTCAGCTCCTGGGGTGGCAGCCCCAGATTTACCACCCTGGAGCAGACCCCCAGGCAGCCTCGTGCCTGGACATGTGTGGGCACTGCCTGCCAGGCTGGGCAGCTGCCCAGGAGCAGTTCATGGCATTTCCCCCAGCATTTGCCCACCAGGGTGAGCTTTTCCCTCGGGAGGGCAATACGCTTTTGCAGGAGTTGCAGAGAACAACCTCGTTAGGAATACACAGCCTTAACTTCAACTCATCCATCTTAATAGGAATTATATCATTTTCCTTGATGGTTCTGATTTTCTATCCCATTAATAATAAAAAAGCTTCTCTGCTTATATATAATGCAATTCAACAATAAGTCTCAAAGGAGGATCAAGATCACTTTGGCTTTCCATCAATTTGATACTGACGCCTCTCCAGTTAAATAACTCGAGTGTGAGGAGAGCAAAAGGGAGCAGGGATGCATCCCAGCACACACAGCTTTGAACCTGAGTCCTTCTGAAAGCAGCTGATGTCAGTAGGCTTCACATCACCTCCCAAAGGGTGTATCAGGGAGGGCAAAGCCTGTGTTTTCACCTGCTGTAAATCAGGGTGCCACGCTGACTTAGCTGGAGTGCGGCTGATCTCGACTACCTGAGAACTGGGCCAGAAGACACCAAGAGAGGGGTCTGTGGTTATTTTTATTGTTATTAGGTTTCAAATCGGTGTCTGGAAAAGGGCTTGTTAGTCAGTGCTTGCCGAACGGAGTACTTCATGACAGCGCTAATTAAAATAAATGAAACTTGACTTTTCAAGATGATGCTTTTTTATAGCAAAGTACAGTAGTTTGGAAACATCTTTAATTTAATTGCAAAATACTTTCTCTGGTTGTTTACTTAAAATTGTCTCCCATTGCAGAGCTGCACCAGTGTTTCTTGATGCACACTTTGATTTCGACATTTTACATTACATTATCAAGTTAATCTCCCCAAATCATTAACCCCCAGCAGGAAAGATTTTTAATTATGTAGATTCACCAAGTGTTTTTCAAGAACTGTTTTATTTCCATGAGTTCAACCCTAATGTACTGTGGGCAGAGGGAGGGCACTGTCCTACACTTGATTTCATGAAACATCATTGTGAAAGAGGCCTCCTAACATGCAGTAGATATTAGCAAATATCTCTTATCCACAACAGAAAACAGCTAATGTCCTGGAGAACCCCTGCCTTCCTGGGAAGGAGTGCTGATGTGCTCCTTCACCAAGAAAGAGAGTAATTTAGACCAAACTGAGCCTGTTTTTCCCCTCTAACATAAACCAGTTTTATTCCAGTGTATCAGAGTTCTGATTTACATCTCAGGATGTGGTCTCTGAATCAGGCTGAAGCTAAAAAAAAGTGCTCATGATGGTTAGTCCTGCTCTTCTATAGGTTAGAAAACACATAAAAATCAAGAGTATCATTGAATCCCACTCCCTAACGTCTTGGGGGAACCAAAGATTTGGGGAGATGACGGAGAAAGGGCACTGCATTAATTTTTAATAATTAGTACTATTAATAAATGTTGGTTTGAGCCCTTACCCAGTGCCTTCCCTCTCTTGTATGGCCCCTGTGGTGGGCAGGAGGTGTGGGCAGCCTTGCTCAGAGTCTCAGCAGGGACTCAGCAGCTCTCTCTGGGCTGGAGTAATGCATGGAAAGGCTTCTCTCTGCAGGACACAAACATTGGTGTCTTAAGTGCTGGAAAAACCAGTGAGTCACAACTGGCAGAACACCATAAAATTGTCCTGATTTGCTCATCCAAATCCCTATTAAAAGATGAGCAGCAGCTGAGAGGAAACAATTGCACGAAAGCGTGGTGTTCTCTCTGTTGATGTCACTGGTGGGCTGAGGAGCAAGGATTCGTACCCTTGGACGTACACAGGATGACAAATGGTGACAATAATCCTACAGGAAGGCAAACATTAAAAGTGCCAGGGCTTGTCCTCCAGAACAGATGACACCAAATTCTTCTGACTTGTGCAGCCAAGCTCCAAACACAAAAGAGAAATGAAGCATTTTGGAAAGCCGAGTGCGTTTTGATTTCATGTGGGAGACACGTCCTGTTCCTGGAGGCTCGGAGCCATGGAGACACCACAGCACCACTGGGAGCAGTGAAGCTTTCTGTGGGCAACTGACTTTACTGTGAGAGTGCCCAGAGTGCTGAAGGAGTTCCCTCCATGAGGGATCGCTGTGTGGGAGTCCCAAAAATGTATTGACAGGTGTCTCAGTATTTATACAGCATAATATATCAAGAAAACTTATGCAAGCACTCCTCTGGTTTGCTTTATGGTACCTGCCTCGTGTCTCTCCTCCTTCTGTCCTTGCTCCTTGGGGAGGGAGATGAGAAACAGTGGAATAACTGATAGTTCCAACTGAATTAACAAGTGTGAATGTTTTTGCAGGTATATGTTGTACAATACGTGGTCCCAAGTTATGTCTCTGAATGCAGTGAGTCAGTGCAAAACCAACAATTAGGCACTTTCCCTCTGAAACAGCTTTCATGCTTTCTATTCTGTAGTGTTCCAGATCCATAAAACCCCAAGTTTATAAAAATTTTATAGCAGAACTACAGCTCAATTGCTACAGTTCATATTTCTACATTGAATATTGGGTGCAGACAGTAGTGGGAACCACATTGCAGCTTTTACAGGTGTAAAAGCCTCTTCCATGGCCACTTTTATCACAGAAAGTTCATTTCAAGTTTTATTTTCTTTATTCTTGTACCTGAAGCCTATGAAATCTCTAATCTGTCAGCCTGTGTGATGTTTCACCCAGTGTTTCACACTGCTGTATCAAAGTTAGGAGCAGCATCTCTATCTACTGCTACAGACATCATTATTTATTTGCCCTGTGCTGCACTCAGAGGTCCCAGGTGCAATCAGAGTTATCACTCAGCCTGTACCTAATTTAAACGTCAGTCTAATATCAGACAACCCCAACACTGCCCCTATAAATGTGTGCTCTCTGATCATGGGAACAGACTCAAACCCAGCAGCCCTTCAACACATTTCTGTCTTGGTTCACATCTTCCTTGCATTTCAAATTGTCCAGGACCTTACCAAAGACAAATTTGACACTGCTGAGAAGAAACACGCTGTGTTTCTCCTCTTCACTTTCCTACCTGCCTGCTGCTCTTCCCAGAGCTGCTGGTGCTGCTCAGGCAGATGAGGGTGGAACATAGGATGGAAGGAGAGAGAGAGAGAGAAGAACTAAATCAGCTTGCAGGACCTGCTCAGAGCAATGGCTGAGGATTTGTTGTCGCTGCTGGGTTGTGGCAGAGATGTGCTGAAGCATCCATAAGCTTTTCTCCTGGGAGATCTTTGGAGACAGCACAGTCTGGCCATGGCAAAACGTCACTGTGTGTCTGTATGTGGGAAGGACACATCTAATTTAGAGAGCACAGAAATGCAATGTATGAGTAGTGGTATGAGGCAACTTTCCCTGATGGTCTGGCCTGATCCTCCTGAGGGCCTTTGGGGAGATTGGTGGATGCTTTCTGGGTGTGCAAGCTATATAAAAGGGTCAGCAGGAATGGAGAGGGTTCGAGAGGTCAGGAAAAAGCAGTTGCTTGGATGTACTTTGTGTATTATTTGACATAAATGAGGTAAAGAGTGTGTACATAATGGCAAAAAAAAAAAAAAAGCTTGAACTCTCTATCCTTTAGAACTGGCATAAATCAGGAATAGCTTGGAAATCAGCAGCCCAAATCTTCAGCTATTACCAGTCTTCCTGGGGTTTAAATGAAATCAGAAGAGCTCTGCTGGTTTACAGAGCTGAGGATGCGTCCTGATGGAATTACACAAGCATGAATATACTGTAAGGCAAAAGAGAATTAGGCCCATTATTTTTAAAAAAGCAAAGCTTGATTAAGGATGTTCAGTATAGGTTTAGAAAAAAGAGCACTGTCACGCCTCACTAACTTTGCTGTTCTGCTGAAACATGACTACCAGGGAGGTATTACAGTGCCCTAGGATTTTCTTAAAAACCAATCAAGGCAGCTCGGTTTGGGGGAGGAGAGGGGGGAACAGCACTTTTGTCAGTGCTAATTGCAGGCGTTAATAGGAGCCACAGCACAGAGAACTGCCTGGCGCTCTGCGGAAGTTGGAAGCACAAGTGCACTTGGCTTTGTGGGTGCAGACAGAGAGAGATAATTCCACTTGCAGAATGGAGAGGCAGGATCTGAGCTTGAGAGGAGACGTGCTGCTCACTCCCAGTATGATCAGTCAGAGGTTCAAGAGCTGCAATGAATCGAAGGGGAAGCTCAGAAGGCATTTCTTAAGATTGAAACATAATTAATGCAAATGCCTCCGAGGCTCGGTTCTCACTTTTGGGAAATGCAGAGCAAGAGCTTTATTATTTTTAAATGAATTGGATAAAACTTGAAGGCTAAGTTCTCGGCAGAGTTGCATCAGCAGATATTTAACTGCAAACCACAATGTTGACGTTGCAAATTGGGCACGTGCTGGGAAAAAAGTTGGGTCCGGTCCTATAGAAAAAACCCCATAAAGAGCTGTAGAAGACTGCAGCCTGCTGGGACTGGGGTGTGGACCTTACAGCAGCACCACTGCCATGAGCACGCAGGGACTCTTACAGGACAGTCACTGGGGTGGGCTGGATCACAAAAATTCAGTGCAGGGTCACTGTTAGCACTTGTCCCTGCCAGAGAGGAGGTACCAAACATGTCCCACACCAGCACTTCACTTCAAAATCTTTGAGTAATTTTCTTAGTCGTGTTCCTCATCAGAGGGCTTCACTGATCGACTTCACACCATCCAAAGTACCGTTGTGCTATCAGAGATGTTCAAGCAGTTGAAGTTGATTCATTTTTTTGTTACTTTGATTTCTTTGTCTTTCTCTTGAGTGACAGTTTCCCCATAAATGTACGAATGAGATCAATGTAGAATCTGACCACTGACATTAGCAGGACCTCTACTTGAATTCCCCTTTTCAGCAGTGTAGTGCAAACAGATCAAACAGCCTTTTAGACATGGTATTTTACGTTCCTTACCTCATCTTCTCTTGCTCTCGTTTCTATCAAATCATCTTTAATATTGAATGATTCTCCTACAATGCAAAAGTTTATCAGAGGCCAGTGCATCATGGCAGCCTTGCATCCACCTTCCCCCTCCTCTGACGCAGCTCCTCGGGCTTCCACATCCTCTGTCTCCCTTCATCATTTCTGGATAGAGGAAATACAGTCAGAATATCACAGGTCCCCATCTCCGGGAAACCAGGCACTGCAGCTGCCAGGGATTTCAGCTAACACCACTGAGCTCCTGAAAAGTCAAGTGTCTTCAGGAGGGGCAGACATCTGCTGCCATCCCCACATTTTTTCTCTCTGTTCAGATTAACTGTCTCTGTCCCTCTGCACCACTTGCTTGCCAGAGAGAAAACAGGGCTTAAAGGTGTTTCTACATTGCCACTCTTTCAATGGGGAAAGAAGAAAAAAAAAAGGGCTTAATGTAGCCTGAGAAACAAAGACAACAGCATGGGCAAGAAAGAAAGCACAGGTGTAATTTCTGGGCACAGTGAGAAGCCTTTTAAAAGCCCTTAAATGAGTAGTGTGTACATGTTTACCACCACTGCAGCTGACATATAGCCACAGGAGCACTGCACTACAGGGATCAAATGAGAACTTGTGGAGGGCTATTGAACACCGGGAATTTTCACAGTAAGGCAGAACAAAATTATTCAGCACTAGGGGGTTCTCTAATTTTGGTACACTTGGAAAATAAAGCAGTGCCTTTGTCCAGGACTAATATTTGCTCACCGATGGCCAAATCCATCCGTTGCTTTTCTTAGCTGTGACCTGGGATATGAAGGCTGGCATTTGACATTTGGGCTGTTCAAGGAAATATGCAGAAATACTCACCCAAGGCTTGCTAGAGGACTTTTTTTGATTCTATTTTGGTTGCTTTGCTTACCTAACTTCTCCGATTTGTCCCAGGGCTTACACTTTGGCATATATTTAAAAATGTAAATAGATTTTCAAGGCTAGCACTGAGCCTCAGGGAGTCTCCAGTGCGATAAACAACCGAGCTGGTGAAACCCTTGAAATGTTTGCTGGGAGAGCAGAGGAAAACCCTCCTGAGATGCCAGCGGCACCAGCCACGGCTGCAAGGCCATCCTGCCTCAGATTTCACTGGGCTTGGTTACAGACAGTGCCGTGCCACGACTTTGCAGCCAAGCACAGATTTCATGGAGCAGAAGCCCCATTCCCTACTCCATCACGTGCATTTTGCACTGGGTTGGGACTTTTTGCCCGACGCCTTGTAGGGTTTCACCCTGTGAGGGCCGAGGCTGCTGCCAGCCGTGCCATTGATTGGAAAGGCCGCAGCAAGATGCCTCACAAGATGATCCCAGTTTTATGGCTGAAATTACACTATCTACAGCCATTAAGTACCTTTTTCTCCTCATTAAATTTTGATCGTTTCCTCTGATAAAATATGGCTTTGGAAGATTGCTGTTCCAGGTTCCAGCTTTCGCCTTGCTCCTGAGGCGAAGGTTTTTAAAGGTGCAATCCTGCAAATTACTCCCCTAGTAAGGATTTTTATGCAAATCGTCCTGTTAACTTTACACAAGAAAGAGTTTGCTGGATCATGCCATTATCCCTGGGCTTACAATGGAAACACAACTGACCTTTAGCTGTAATGAGCACCAGTTAAAAAAAAAAGTGACAAAATTGCCTGGATCTTTGCAAGCTGATACAAGCTGTGCCATGTGCTGGTAGGGGACAGATCTTCGAGCAGGCTGAAGGAGTTAAGTCATTTCACGGTGTTAGATAACAGCTAATTGACAGCAGATATTATGCATGTTGATAACCAAATGTAATTCAGCAGCTAAGAATGAAAGAGCCCAAATATCTGCTAAACCAAGCTGTATGGGAGTTATTATAGGAATGTTCCCAAAGCTTTTGCAGCTGCAGCAAAAAAAACCCAACCCAAAACTGTGATAAAATACAAAAGAAAGAGGAATCAAAGCAGATGGTGCAGTTGGAGTGGAAGGTGCCAGTGCAATTGCACCTCAAGTGTGGCCTGTTGAGTGCCCAGTGTGCAGCAGGTGATGAGAAACGCAGCTGAGCACAGGCGTTGTGGCACTGCCCTTGTGGGACTGCAGGCAGGATGGACTCCTTGGGTGAAATTGTGTGTGAGAACAGGGCAGGAAGATTTCTGACGTTTTACCAAATTCAGTTCAGCTCTTCAGAGCTGTTGGGCAGGTTACCAGCACTGGAGAAAAAAGTTTAGGGTACAAGTGGGCTGTCAGACCAATGGATCTTGGCCCAGACCTTGACATAATCTACCTCTTGGTGCTTTTCCTCCCCTCTTAGCCCAAGGGGGCTGTGCAAAAGGCCCAGCATCTCTCAATCCATAGTACTGAATGAGTGGTGCCCCTGCCAGCAGCTGCCATGGCTCCCTCTCCCCTCTCATAACCAGGCATTGATGTTACTAATGCAAACCCTTGCCATCACTCTGCAGCTATAGGAGAAACAGATCAGCACCATCATGGCCATACCACACTTCCCTTTGCTTCATTTCCACTCCATTTCTCCTCCCTGCTCGTGCCTGCCCATGACTCCACTCCATCACTCACCCAGGGCCTCTTCTTCATTTCCCTTGCACTGTTCTCTTCCAGCCTTCCCTCATCTCCTCCTTGTCCTTTGTCACCCCATTATACAAGTGGCGTTTTTTTCTTCATTCCCTTGCTTTTACCTTTTCTCTCTGTCTTCTTTCTTTCCTTCCACTCTGATGGTATTTTTGATGTCTTCCCCTTGCCTCTCTTTTATTGCCCAGCTGCATTGTCTATTGTGTTACTTGCCATTACCTCCAAATATATTTTGATATATTTCCCCTCGTTT
Source organism: Aleadryas rufinucha (assembly GCA_013397815.1). Classification (NCBI taxonomy): domain Eukaryota; kingdom Metazoa; phylum Chordata; class Aves; order Passeriformes; genus Aleadryas; species Aleadryas rufinucha. Next base: position 533,040 of record VZTH01014969.1, on the reverse strand, counting down.
TCCAGCCCACATTTTGTTCCCTTAAAGGCACCAGAAAGCACTAAGGGTTAGAGAGTGGAACTGAAAAGCATTCCAGTAGTTTTCCATCAGCCTGTGTACAAAGCACTTCTTTTTCCACTTGATGAGAAAGCAGTAATCAGGTTCCCCCTGCATCGAGCTCTTTTACACAAAGAGGTTGCTGCGAAAAGAAACCAAATAGATTTCTACCTGGCCTCCCCCTTATCTCTGCCTCGAAGCCTGGTGAACCCACAGCCTTTTTGCTTGCTGTGGCTGCTGCTGCCATGCAAAACACACACCAGGTCGAGGGGGATGAGCCTCATCCCGGCTCGGTGGTGCAGGTCACAGCTGAGATTGTGGATTGGGCCCTGCAATTTATTTCCCACCTGGAAAATTTAAAGCCTTGGTGCAATAGTAGGGAGAGGAGATCTCTAACTCTGCAACACCTGAAATAGTGTCAAAATGGAAGGTAAAGGGAGAAATGCTGCAGTGCTAAAAGTAAGCTTTGGTCTTCAGATTAAACATCACCCAGTCCCTCAGGTTCCCACCCCTCTACCTGTAACCACGAGGTTGAAAGCTGCTGGTAGGTGTGCACAGAAAGGTTCTGCTCTAAGGTGGNGGCTGCTGCTGCCATGCAAAACACACACCAGGTCGAGGGGGATGAGCCTCATCCCGGCTCGGTGGTGCAGGTCACAGCTGAGATTGTGGATTGGGCCCTGCAATTTATTTCCCACCTGGAAAATTTAAAGCTTTGGTGCAATAGTAGGGAGAGGAGATCTCTAACTCTGCAACACCTGAAATAGTGTCAAAATGGAAGGTAAAGGGAGAAATGCTGCAGTGCTAAAAGTAAGCTTTGGTCTTCAGATTAAACATCACCCAGTCCCTCAGGTTCCCACCCCTCTACCTGTAACCACAAGGTTGAAAGCTGCTGGTAGGTGTGCACAGAAAGGTTCCACTCTAAGGTATTATGGACTGAAATGCAGCTTTCAATCTGTTAAATACAACGTGCTCCCCTCCTCAGCTTTGTCTCTACCAGCAAAACCAGAGCAACCTCCAGAGACCATTTACTGCTCCTACCAGGTGTGTTTCCAGCTCTCTTTCCCTCCTGCACCAGCAGCCATGGACCCAGCAGGGCCAGGCTGCTCCCAGCAGGGTCCTTCCCTGCACCACAGAGCTCCTGATCTGGGGGGCCTGGGTCTGTCAGAGCCCACCACATTTGCCAGCAAATCCCACAGGTGAGGGGCCAGGAGCAGAGGCTGCCCTGGTACAGGTCTTTCCAGCCCCTATGACAAAGGGGTTGGAGTCCCAGGGGTGTCCAGTTTCCCCTTGAACCACCCCACACAGTGAGGAGGTGCAGGGCTGTGGTGGCCCCAGTGAGCTGGGCACTGCACCAGTGCCCTAAGCATTTCTGCAAGTTCAGAAGAAGATGAAACAAAACACAATCCTGAAATTATGCCTAATAAAGTGAAGGGAAAATGAGAACATACAGCCAGAAGGTGAAAGGCCCATTATAACAAATCTGGTCTCCTGTTTTTCTTTAAAATATAATTTCAGTCAAATGGATCTTATTTGCACGGTTGCAATTGTCACTCCATCTCTTTTCTGCATCCACACAATACTTTTATCTCTGATGAGAAAATTCTGTAACTGCCTTTGTCTCATTCTCTACCTTCTCTGCAGTTCTCTGCTTTCTTTCCCAGCACCAAATAAAATAAAATAAAATAAAATAAATATGAGTCCCCCATCTAAGGCTCAGTACCAGAGGTTTGACGCTGACAATGTGCTTTGTCACTTTGGCTCTGGAAAAGGCTTACAAAAGCTTTATTAACAGGCTCATTAGCACGGCCTGATTTACTTCTGCAGACTTTACTCTTTTACTAGTTTCCAGGAGCATCAGCATCAGTTGCAGGGCTAATGAATTCACTCAGATTTGCATGCTAATGAAACTCCCATGACTCTCTGTGCTCTCGACTTCAAATCGATCTTTGCTGTTGCTTGAGGAATATTAATAGAAATAAAAGTAAAGGGGAGCACCAGGCATTGCAGTTGGACTTGCTGTAATCCAAGGCTGCTGAGCAATTCATATTTCATACATTACTCTGTTTCAGATCTCATTTCTTTCATGCCTTATTGACTCTAGCTGTACAGGAGACAGCACCTTTAGGAAATTCCTGGAACAGGGGTTGGCCAGGGACTCCAGGGACTATTTAGGAAAACCATACTTGAGCTCTCAATAAATAGGTCAGACACCAGGAGGTGCTGCCATGCACCAGTGCAGTTCCAGGTATTTTCCCCCAAACATATAGATTCCATTTCCCTTTGACAGAAAGAGAAAACCTTCTGACCTCAGTTTCCTGCTGCCTGCATGTGCAGTGCATCACTCAAAAATGGGGTGAGAGAGCTCTCCTTTACCAGACTTTAACTCAGCTGTGTGAGGGGCCTGATCCAGGGGATCTCTGGCTCTGGAATGGAGGCTGGAGCCATGCAGGGAGCAGAGACATCTCCAGGGACAGCTCAACACCCTTCCCTGCTTGAAGCAATGAGGGGACCAATACCAAGTTTATTCCTCACCTTCTGGAAACCATTGGGAACCACCTCCCCTAAGGTATCAATGCATTGCACTGCAGCTGCCAATATAGAGATTAATATATTTATATCATCCTGGAGCATAACGATTGCCATTTCACAGGCTGAAACGTCAGCCTGTGCCTGAACGCCTTCTGAGCAGGGACTGCTTTGTTTTGGGCTGTTGTGAGAACAGCAAAAGGGATTTGGAAGTGCAAGGAAGGATTCAGAGCCCCAAATCCTCTGCTCTGGTAGGTCTGTAGGAAGCCTTCCCCACAGGATCTCACTAACAGACCCAACCAAAACAAACAGCTCAGCGATGCGCCTCTGTTAATTGGAGATGTTACTCTCTCACTCCCGCTTCAATTTTAGCAATGATGAATGCTGGTAGTTGACTGAAGCCCTAGAAAGAAATCCCATTGTGCAATCGTGTTTTTACAAGAATATTTTTGGCTTCTGAAAGTGCACTTAACACATCCAAATTAATGGAAAAGAGGATTCTTCACTGAGCAGCCTCCCGTGCCTGCTCTTCTTAATTTGATACAATAGCAGAGCGTACATTGAGATTAAAATGCTCTTTTGGATGCTCAATGGGAAGAAATTATTCAGCAAAAAAACCAGGGCACCATTTTCATGATATCTCTTGTGGGTGAGGATAATCAAAGAGCTCCATTTTCCTTGCTGCAAAAATAACACAATTCCTACACACTTCTCTCTTTTTTTTTTTTTCCCCAAACAGAAGTAAAGAAAATTAAATAAAATGTAAAGCAAGCTGTGGACTAATTATCCTTTTCTAAATGAATTCATATTGTAAAATAGCCTATTGAATGCATAATGAGCATCATTACCACCAAGAGGAGGAGAGCAGAGCGGTCATCCCATCATTATCAGCGCTTATTCCGGGAGCAAAGCAGTGCCAAGGTGAAGCGGATGCTTTGTGCCCTGGACATCAAAAAACAAGCCAAGCTGAGAGCCTCAAACTTCTCTTTGCATTCAGAAGCTCCTCACCCTGCCTCCAGCTGTCCTCTGTGGGCTTTGGAGGCCTGGGATGCTGGTTGCAGCTGGACACGTGTGTTTGGGATTGGCAGCTCTTCCACCAGCTTCCCAGCTGGAAACAAAGGGCTGGGCTCTGTCCCCTGCTGTGGGAGCTTTGGAGGGGTAATGTGGGTCAGGGCACTCACCAGGGTGGAGGGGACAGTTCCCATCCATGGCCTGGGGAGCATTTTTTCATATTTATAGCAGCATTCTCCAAAAAGTGGAATGATTTCCTGGGAGAGGCTCAGCCTGGAGCCCCTTTTTCCGCCCGAGCTCCAAACTGGGCAGCTCCCACAGGCTGTCAGGGACTGCCTCACCTTTCAGCAGGGCCCCCTCTGCCCAACACACACGGGCTGCAGCCCCTGATCTCGCTGCAGACCTGGAGGGGCTGCAGGAAAAATTCCCATTTTCCCTCCCTTCCCATCTTTCCATCCAAATGGAAACGGATGCCAGGCACGAAGCTATTGCACTTTCACAGAGATGAAAATACGCAGAGAGATTAAAATACTCCTCCTAAGTTAGGAATGTTCCTAAACGGTGTTCCCTGCATAGTTTCCCTGCTTTCAAGCGCTTCCAAGCCCGGATGGCGCTGGTACAGCTGAGGTGATGGCCACGGCAGACGGCTGCTCCCGTGTCCTCCTTCCAGTCTCGCCCTCGGTTCAGCAAATCTGCTTCATGCTCTAAGCCTAAGAGGTCATTTGTAACAGTTTGGCCTGGCTAAACCCGAATGAAAACATCCAATCAAGCCCTAATTGTGACAAATTATATTAGCCTGTAGTTGTGCAAGTTGCATTGCAGCAACTTAATTGGGGCTGTGCTTGGGAAGCCGGGAGAGGCTGAAGAGGAGCCTTCCGCACGCAGGGAGATGCGCGTGGGAGGGCTGAGCTTCCCCCTCCGCCCTGCTCCTCCTCCCGTGAGCAGACTTGCATCCCAAAGTGCTTATGTGCTGTCACCTAGACACTGCCCGAGGTACTTGAGGAATTAAGCAGGTTAGTCCCACTCCATGGAATTCACAGCTCAATGCTGGCTGAGGAGCAAGAGCACCTGGCTTGTGCCACGGGAAAATGTTAAAGTGAGGTGCAAGAAAGAGGAATGTGATGGGATTGCGTGTCACCGCCTCTCTATTCCCCATTCCTGCAAGGAAGATTCACTGGACATTCAGATGTTTTTTTCTAGTTCAAAATATGACAGCGAAGCAAAAGAAAAAAAGGAAAAAAAAGGAAAAATCCTAAAATTAATTTTCCTACATGACATATTTTAAAGGGCACTGTCAATTTGCTTTATAATTACATTTCTAAATCACTGGAAGGTGAACTTTACAAAACCTGATTTTTTTTTTTTTTAAATTAAAAACCTTTTTGGGGATTTAAATACAATCCTTCTGTGCTGTAAGCCCATGTAACAGCAACAGCAAGGAAATGGATAGGATATGCTGGCCTTGTTCCTGCTCATTTGTACCTCTCATTTCCCACTAAGGCTACTAAACCTCATGGGATTTAGCAGCTCCTTCTCTAAGGATGAGCAGCATGGTTAAGCACAAATGCTCAGGTCTCCCCAAAATTTTGACACTGCCCTCATTCCTCAGGATCGTGAGAAAAGGCTTGAAGTGTTAATATTTGAGGCAAGAGGTTTATTTTGCTATCCAGCTTTTGAGCCTTCCAGATATCCCCATTTCATGCCTTCAGGCTTTTCTCTGCAATGAGGAAAGCTCAAGGTGTCTTAGCTGAGAGCGGAGCTTCTCACCTTATCAAATTGCTCCAGGTCTGAGAGAGAAACCAGGCGTCAAGAGAATCAGCACAGCGATCTCCAGCTCTGCCTTTGGGGAAAAATTTGTTCTGGAAACACTGGAATGAGCCAAAGGGATGAGATCCTGCATGGGTGGGCACTGCCCTGGTGCCCCCAGCCTAAATTCCATCTCCTTTCCTGCGCTCCATGAAAATAAAGCAAACCTTGGCTAAATTTGTGCTGTAGCCACGGGGACACTCAGGAAAGGCACTGGGTTAAGCAGAGATGTGATTTAAAAGTGGCCTGGCTAAAGCACATTAGATTTTAACATTGCTGCTCCACGTTGACACGGGGCTGTGTTCACCTGAGCTCCTTTTGCTGCGAGATGAAATCTGGTTTAGCTGGTTAACTTTCCCACCTGAGCTAACTCCCTGCCTCGTCCTAACAAGGTACAGAAATAAAAGCACAAAGCAGCTCGACGTTGTAGTGGTTGTAGGAAATGATGGAGCTCCCCGTGCTCATCCACTACAGCAATCTATATTAGGTTTTTTAAAGTGTTACAAACACAATGAGCTAGTGCAGTCTCTCAGTGCAGGTGAGATTTATTTCTCTCTTTCTCTAATATATATGGGCCCAGAATCTCTGCTTGTTTAATCCATTGGTCTACATGGATTTACAGCAGATATTGGCATTTGATCTATGACCGGGCTTGCTCTTTTGGCTCTAGCTCGAGTGAAGGAATAAAGTTCAGAGGACAAATTAATAGAGAAAAAAATTAGCTTTTCGTGTATTGAAGACAACAAAATTGCAGTCTGCTATCAAATAATCATCTAAATAAATAACCTTGAGAAAACCAATTACTTACATAGGAGGAAGCTATTGGCAGAGGTGTGAGTATCCTCCTGCTGCACCAGACTGAAAAGCCAATATTTATGTATAAAATGGAAATCTGGTTACTGAAACAGGATTGCAATTCACCCATTGTAATTAAAAAAACAACAATCACAATTCAAGATAATCCTTCAGGTAATCAAAAGCTGGATCAGCAGCAGGTGCTGGTACTGAGCCGTGCCCTTGCTGGCCAGTCCCCAAAGCAGGCAGTGACAAAGCTCTGACTGCCAAAGGTGGGAGGTGGCAGTGTGGTGACTGATGGGGTTGTTTAGCCTAAAGGGGCGTGAGGCAGAGAACTTGGGGAGAAAAAAACCCAAATAACCCTCTGCCTACAACAGAGCTCCTCACACAATCTATTCAAATGTATGCGTGCCCATTTGAATGGGTTACATTGGAAATTTAGGCTTTATGGCTCTGAAAGACAAAGAACATCAAATGATTTTGCTTCTAATATGAGCACATCAGTGATTTTAGCAGCATTTGGTCTAAGGAAACAAGATAAGGCTTGGAATAATAAGCAGCAGTTCAAAGATTTATCTAAATGTGTTTGGCAGTTCCCCTGCCCTTTGCCTCGCGATGTGAACGTCCCACAACTGAGACCATACCCTGTAAATTACCACCCTCCGTGGGGTTCTCACGTTCAATTATCCCAAATAAGCGAGGCCAAATGCTCTCAACTTAGCCAGAGATAATCAACTAATGTAAAGCAATTTCCAACAGTTCTATTTTTCTGCTTCCGGCTCTTAAAAAGCAAACAAATCCACACAGAAAATTGGCATGGAAAGGAATAAGAATTGTCACCTATTGCTTGTTGGTGCTGGCCCAGCTTTCGTGTTCCTAATTATTAGGATTAGCAGTGCTGGATACGTAGCCCAAGCCCCTTCTGGGATTCAGCAGCAGCAAGACAGGGCTCAGAGCCCCCCTGCACTGGACATCGTGTTGGAGGCTGTGTGGATGAGATCTTTCTCATTAGTCAGGCAATCCATCTCCTGGTAGAAAGCTGCAGGAATTGGTTTCACTTTCAGGGCTTTTTAATTACGCTCAAACACAAGTGCACCAGCCAGACAAAGAAGTTGCATTACCTGTGGAAATTTCAGATTGTGGCACTCTCTCCTTAAGGCATTGTGTTTGCTGTCTGCATTGACTCTCAATTTACAGTAGCCTTCTCCTGTCGTAGCACAACACAACAAATTTCGCTGTTATATTCGGAAACTCGGCGCAACGCAGATGAAAGTCCATAATTTACATAATCTACTTCTGAGCTGAAAGTTCTGGGTTTAGATACATCCCTGAAATAGAAAAGGTTTTGCTTTTTTCTCGTGTTTTGGAAGGTATGGCCCATCATTTTGCAAAAAACCTGTATAATTCTGCCTTGCTATTTTCAGTATACCCCATTATCAGTCAAAGTAATAGGCCTGGAGAATGAAACCCCCAAAAGAAATCCACCACATTAGTGAAATAAATACAGTTAATGATGATAATTAAGTCACTGGGGATAATTGAGAGATTATCCAATTACTATCTATAATTCTTTGGCTTGCAAATAAGATAGGAGTGTGTAGAGCTAATCCATTCTAGCAATAATAATATTAATTTAAAAAATAGTAGGGGGAAAAAGCACAAAAAGCCCCCAACCCCCAAATTATTAGATTTCTTCGCAACTGGAGGTATTTTGTCAGTTTAATTGCCTAATTGGAGAGTTTTTCTAGTCTGGAGTAACGTTTCAGGCAGCTGTTGCAACACTGGTGTCTTGAGGAGGGGGAGATATTCTGGGTCAGGACTGAATTCTCTGGTGCAGTTCCTGATTCCCTGGAGAAGCCCTGCTGTCCCCTAGACCCAGCCTAAGATGGGCACACGTGCTCCTAGCAAAGGTCTTACAGCAAGTACAAGTGAACTGATCCAGAATAAGAAGAGATGGGATCAGTGCAGGGTTGTGCTCTGGGTTCTGATGGTAAATTTAGGACAGAAGCATTGTTCCAGTAGGCTCTGCCCTACAAAAAGCCCCCCAGGTCCCCCAAGGATTGCAGTGCCACTCTTTTGTGGTTGGTTTGGCAGACATGCAGTCATGTTGTCACAGAGCTAAGGAGAGGTGGTTGAACCCCCTGACCAGGTCAGGTGCTAAGGGAGGTTTTGGTCCCAAATATTTCTCAGTCTCAGACAGCCTGTGTCACAGTGGCTCGAGTTTTCTAATTTAGCAAGTGGATTAGGGACAAGAGCCAAGCCCCAGGAAAACACAGCAGCACACTGGGTAAGTTTGTACACTCAGGGACAGGCACCATTTTTTGGGAGGTAGCTGCATTTTTGTTCTCACTTTCATGCTTTTGTAGGGGCCTGCTCGGCACAGGTAATTTAAGGAGATCTAAATATGGCCCCCAGCAAGTCAATTAAGGATGTGTTTAATTTTAACATGTGCATAGTTCCTTTGGATCTCATCCATGGAAATCAATGGCAAGGCTGCTGGTGGTTTGATTGGCTTCGGATCAGAGCCAGCAATTTTGATTGTAGAGATCGAATGCTTGAAATTAATTATATGACTAATGCTTCACTGGATTAGGGAATCAATTAATGGAAGTGGGGTGCTTGTTAGCAGATTTCCATTAACTTTCATGCAGATTTTTTTCCTAAACACAAACTGCATATTCATTGCCCTTGAATCCATTTAGGTAAGTTGGAAAAATAATAAGATGGTTGAAATAACCAGAATTTTCTAATGAAGCTATTGAAAGGAATATGTGATTCTCTACTGGAAATTAAATCCTTGCATTGAAAGACCTCATGCCAAGTCCTCATACCAAACAGGTAAGTACCAGAAAGCTTTTCCAATCCTATTTTTGCCAGAAGCTCTTCAGTCTGGGATTGACAGACCTGGAAGGCGATCGCCTTCACAAGTCAATCAAAAGGATCAGAAATGAGGTAGCAAAGTACAACCCTTTCTCCACACATCTTTTCTCATCTTTGAGTAGCTGCTGGAGGGGAAAGCATCCTTCAGCACTTCAACTCCTACTTAACACAGGCAGCTCTAGCTACAAGAACATCCCTGCTCCCACCCCTATTCAGTCCTCCCAGCCCAGTAAAACCTCATTTCATGCTCAAAGCTCCCTGTGGGCTCTGAAAAACAACCCCGAAATCAGGTTCTGGCAGGTGTAAACACCCTCTGCAGAGGCCCAGAAGCTGCTGTAGGAAGGTCCCAGCCTGCCCAGCTAGCACAGGCTTTGATGGGCTGCACTTTATAGCAGGATGGTCTTATTCCATGGCCCCAAAGTGAGCCCTGAGCTCCAGAGAAATTCTACTCCTAATGGTGCCCAGAGCCCTGTCCCCAGTGCTCCCCCAGTCCCCACCCCTGGAGCACCCCTGGAGCCCTGGATGGGAGCTGTCTTCGGGCCAGTCCGTGCGTGCACAGGCGGCTCCTCCACCAGAGCAGCGTATTAAGCCACAAAATGTTTCTGTAAATATTGTTTCACACTTGAGTGAGCAAAGCATGCTTTTATCTGAGGGAGAGCGCAGGGTGTAAATTACATTTTAATTGAGGAATTGGAAATACCAGCTTTTGCTTTTTGTGTTTGTTTGGGGGTTTTTTTTGGTTTTTATTTTTTGGTTACTAAAAAGCCTGGGTTGTTAGTGGGGATGGCTCTGACTGAAGCTCCCTGCAATGAGCCCACTCTCATTTCTGCAGACTTTCCCACCTTCCTTCTGGCTTGCCTTGCCTGGATTCTCCTCCTCCTTCCTAGTGAGGCTGTCTCCAGGCCCGTGAGCGTTCCCAAGCCTTGCTCACTCGCAGCTTGGCACTGTGCTCCTGCAATGTTTGCAGCTGAGAGCGGCTGGTCTGGCACCCCCCGTGCCCTGCTGCCCCTGCCCTCCTCGCTGCTAGGCAGGAACGAGGGAGGCTGACAGTCTGCTGAGACCCCACTGTGCTGCTCAGGGATGGAAATCAGAAAAAAGGCTCCTTGGAGGCATGAAGTGTTTTTGTGCTGTGCAATCTGAGTGTGATTCCCCCGCCCACAGCAGCTGGCACTGCGTCCCTCGAGGGCTCACAGGAGCATCTCTCAGCTCTGACTCCCAGGTGTTGCCAGCCATTCCAGCCATGGTGTGGTGCAGACGTTTCTCCCCCACACTAAAATGCCCCTGAGAAGCTGCAGTTGCAGCTGGGAGCACAAAGGAACACAGAGTCACTTAGGTTGGAGAAGATCTCCAAGATCATCAATTCAAACCGTTAATCCAGCACTGCCAAACCCATGTCCCCAGGTACCACATCTACAAGTCTTAAATTCCCCCAGGGTGTTGACTCCACCATTCTCCTGGGCAGCCTGTACCAGTGCTTGATCACCCTTTCAGTGATGAAATTTTGGCCAATATCCAATTTGACCTCCTGTGGTGCAACTTGAGGCCATTTGCTCTCGGCCTATGGCTTATTACTTTGAAGATGCTGACCCCTATTTTGTTCCAACCTCCTTACACGTCATTGTACAGAGCAATAAGCTCTCCCCTGAGCTTCCTTTTCTCCAAGCTGAACAGCCCCAGCTCCCTCAGCTGCCTCTCACAGGATTTGTTCTCCAGACTCTTCCCCACCTTCTCTGCCCTTCTTGCCTTTTGTTGCCCATCTTAAGACTTTGTTCCTCTCCACAGGTCTTTGCATTATCCCCACTTCTCACACGTCACTGCGGTGCCCCAAAGGACCACCGTCCATCCATCAGAGACTTGGCAGGAGTGTGGGATCCTGTAGGATCTCTCTTTTTCCTGCTGGTGCAAACAGCCAATAGTTTGCAGCTCAAGCAGAAAGCGTCCTGGTTTCTGGAGTCTCAGACATCCCCACTTGCTGGGAAGCTTCCCTTTGGGAAGTGGAACACAACCTCGTTCCTCAGAGCAGTCAATGAGCCATCAAGAGCAGGAGTTGGACGTGGCCAGACAGCAGGGAAAGGCAGGAAAGGGAGCAGAGGATGGAGCCAGCTGTGCTAAATCACTGCTTCTGGTGGGCAGCTTCTGCTGGAAGGGCTGGAGAGAGCCCGGGCTGGAGGCGAAGAGCTGCATGCCCCTGCTGGGAGGTGGAATGGGAGCGTGAAGCGCTTCCAGCTGGGAGCTCAGAACCGCGACTGCAGATTGCACCCTCGGTGCTCTGGGGGGTGAGTCAAGCCCATTAGCCAGCTAATCCTCACAACAGGCTTTTGTGAGGCCACTATTTCATCCTGGGGAAATGTATGATCTACTGATTACAGCATCCCAACATGCCAAATGTATGCTTGAAACCAGCAAACAATAAATATTTAATTAGCCAGTCATTTTGACAATAACAACAGGCAACAATTAAACTGGCTTTTGATTTCCCCTTCATTTAATTGTCAGTCTTGTATAGTCAAAGTTAAATGCCAACTCTTGCCTTGACCACAACCTTTAGTAAGGCTGTGAAGAGAATATTTAGGTTTGATCTGAGCTTTTGATCTCTGGCTCTGATTTCTCCCGCCTTTGCACCAGTTGTAGGCATGACTCAAATACCATTAACGTAATGTGGGCTGAATGTGAAACTTAGAAGCTTATTATTTCTAGCCTAACCTAATTGGTGCCAGCCAATATTTCAGAGAGCAGTCACACTTGGAAATACAATTATGATTCAACCTGAAACTCCTGATCTCCTCCACTGCCATCAGGACTTTTCTCACCTCACAGCTCCATGTACACCCAATTTTTCCCCACAGAGACCTTCTTCCATCTCCATCTGTCTGTGTATTCTTCTTTACTCCTCCACTGCTGTTTGTCTGCAGACCTTCTTCTCAACCCCAAAGATTCTTGCTGACGGGGCGACAAATTTCTAAGTGGAAAAGGGAAGAAGAAAGATATTTTCGAGCACCAAATTAAATTGTCCCGCAACCTATGTTTGCATCCACAGCCTCTGTACCCCAACTCACCTCCCCACTCTGTCTTTGCATGAATCACCAAGTTTTTCAGGGGGAAGGCCACTTTGGCAGGTTTGCTGGAGAAGCCTTGGTCTGGAAACCAAACTATGTTTACATATCAAACTTCTCCCATCCCGTGTTAAGCATCTAGATCCAGAGCAGATGCTTGGCAGTGTGGGAGGAGGTTTAGGTGGGACCTTCTGCCACTGACAACGATGCACCTACCCTTAGGAATTAAGCAGGGCTTCTCCTACACAGCTGCCAGCCAGGATGTGCAGTTGTGACCAGGAACAGAACGTGGATTTTTTCTGGTTGAATTCAGAGCAGCAGACTGCAAATGAGGAGCCTTGGTTGTAATCACAGTTCTCCTGCTGGATGGTCTCTGACTGCAGACATTTCACATCTGCTCCCCTTTCCATCCTTTCTGTGGTGTCTAAATGAATGTGAGATCTTTACAGCACGTTAATGTCACCCTGGTGTACCCAAAGGGCATTCAGCACTGTGCAGCCCTGATGCTGTTTGAGACATGGAAGAGCTATTTTAAAGGATGGCATATGCACCAGACTTATAAATGTTGCCCCTTTTTGCATATTTCCCCTTCACTACCACAATGTGACATCCTGCCCAAAGTCTCCATGTAATGACAATCTTCTGATTCAACAATTTTAGCAAGTCTTGTTAGATTTTGGTGAATGTCAAAATTGGTTCCAATTTAATTTTGCCTTTGTTGAGAAATGAAAACGGAGCCTTCAGTCTTCCCACAAAATACAGGTAACATCCTTCAAAATAAATGGATTTAATTATAAAAGTCAGCTTTGGATCAAGTCTGCTCTGTTTAGACCTACTAATCAGAGAGTGTTTACAGAGTCACGAGGACCTGATAAAACGCATTCACAGTTTTAAATATCCCATTGTAATGCATTGTAAACCTTAATTTAAAACAAGACAGCTTAAAAGCTTTATGGATTTGACTGATGATACACCCTCTATATTGATGGCTGAACACGGCACACTGTTATTCCTGCTTTCTCTTGCTAACAACAAAGTTCAGAATGATAATATATTTTATAAAAAGCTTTACTATTATGCTGCTGCAAAAGTGACTTTAAATAATGATAATAGGCCTGAGCCACAACTTCACGCAGAAACAGTTGTGGAGAAGATGAATTTCCATACAGCAGGCACGGAGGCAGCACAGGGATAATGCACCAGCTCTCCAAAATATTAGCATGCGAGCATCCCACAAAGAAAAAGATGAAAGCATTTTGGAACCTGGGTGGATCAAGCTCTCCTTTCTCCAGGGATGCTGCAGGGCTGGCGGGGAGCTCGGATGTGTGTGGCTCTCCAGTGGGATCTCATCCCAGGAGACCCAGCAGTCTAAAAACCCTGCTAGCAACACTGAGCCTTCTCTCCATGAAGAATTCCTCTTCTACAGGGAGAAGAGCAAAGCCAGCAGTCTGCTTTAATAACGCAGAATTAATTAATTAATTTTCCTCTGCTAAAGCCGGCGTTGTGCTGGGATATGACAGAGCCAACACCCAGCAGAGCAGAGCAGCAGCTTATCCACACAAGGTGCTGCATCCCCATCCATGGGGAGGAAGCTGGGCCTGGAAATGCACCTTCAGAGCCTTTGTTCCTCCTCCTCTCAGACCTCATGGTGTCAGATGGGTGTGATTTGGCTGAACTCAAATGGGAAGCCCCACTTTGCTATGTGGTGTGTTAATACCTGCATGCTTGTGAGCATCCAAACCGCTTTGAGTTCATCTGAAGAAAGCTTGGAGAAGCCAGGAAATCATTAGCTTGTAGCAATAAACTCTCCCCAGTTCCTACAAATACATGAAATATGCACAAAGAAGAGCAGGGAGCTCACAACTCCCAAAGGCAAGAACTTTCCCAGCTCATGGGTCTGACCCCAGGGGTGGGTAAGACCATGGGCTATGCTCTACTAGGTAAGCACAGGGACAGTCACCTTTCTACATCTGAGCCACTCCTGCACAAAATTGAGGGACAGCTAATCACATTAAATTAGAAATATTTATATCAGGAGCAAAAATTCACCCTGCGAAATAATTGTGTTAAACCAAAAAGCTGCAATGGAGCACTGACAGAAAAAGTATTTTTACATTTAAAAACTGGCATGATTTATTCAAGCAGAGAGGAATGGTGAATTACAAATTTGGAAATGACACAGGTTTACAGTTTGTATAAATTAATACCACAATTAATATCACAAGTAATTCCACAAGGCAAGAAGTTGGAAAGTCGACAATGACTCTTAAAATGCTATTCAAAGACTTAAATTAAACAGAAGAAGCATCTACAGTCAAAAGGACTTGTTCTAAGCTTTATGTGAAATACTGTCCAACAATAAAATGTCACGTGCAGCCTCCTGAACAGCCAACAATTTCAAATTCCATCTTCATTCTTACATTTACTGTGGATCAAATTTATGCCTATTATGTTATCCCCAGAAAATACAATATGCAGCAAAAAATACCTTATGTCAACAGCAGCTCACATTGTTAGGCAACCTTCAAAGGGGGACTTTCCAAACCTATCCCTTAAGAAATTAATTGGTTATCTTTAAAGACCATATAATTAACATTTCTGTGTCTTTACGCAAGTATTTGTGTTCAAATTTACCTTGCAAAATCCATAATTATAATATTTATGTATGTGAAAGCAGTAGTTGGTAGTTTCAATGTCTGGCACAGTTTTAGAAGTGAGAATTTATGATCTCATGAACTTCCTCATTGTGGCCCAGATTCCTTGCTCAAAATGAAGTCAAAACAATTCAGCACCGTAAAATTGTGCAGTTTTATGTATGTTATTAGGGGTGTATTTTGTGGAAGTAATAACAAGATTGAGGTTGAAATGAATCTCCATTTCCTATTACACAGATACAATGAAATGCTGATTTTTTTTTAAAGCGATGAACACATACACAGGCATGTATAAACAGCTGGAAGACTACCAATATAAAAAATGTATTTGTGTGCAGGAAACAGGGTTGACAAAGACCCCACTATTCCCTGGAAAACAGAAGACTTGGGGTTTGGACAGAGGGGAGTGAAAATTTTGCCTCTTTCATGCAGGAGAGATGCTGTATTAGAGAAAAGCATGTAGAAATGCAGTGAAGGAAAGCACTAAGAGATGCTGGGGTGTGCTTGGACCCAAAAGGGAAGGAGGCTCTCAGGACATTTATTGGGCTGAGAGATGCCAGGCTTCTTGCCCCAATGTGGGTTTGGTGTTGGGTAAATATTGCATATTTCCAGGTTAAAAAGTACACCCTTTACTCCTTGTAGGGTCTTCAAGATCTAAAGTGTTGATGGAAGCAGCCAAAACCTTTGCTAGGCACCAAAACCATTCCGTGCCCAGAGAACACATTTCAGAAGTGTGATTATTATCATTGCTGTGCTAAAAATGTGCCAGGCAGTTCATGGAACAGAAGACATCCCTCCTGTCCCCACAAGCTTGCAGTCAAGGGAGCCAATTCTGCAATTTTGTGTACACAGGGGTGGCACTGGGAGCACTGAGGTGCTGCTGGAGCTGCGGGGCCCCAGGGAAATGTGAACTCCAAGGGCGGGGAGGAATTTGTGGGGATGAGAAAGGCTCAGCAGGACCCTTGTATGGAAATAAGGTTCCTTCAGCAGTCAGAAAAAAATTTTCATAATAGTCTCTTCTGGTATTAAAATCTATGAATTTGGGAGAGAGGGAAGATGAGTGAGATGGGAATTTATGACTTAAGCTTTTGATTTTACTTATGTATGCAGGCTCAGGGAAAGCTGTACTGCTGATTTTTAACTCTTTCTCAAATGGACACTAAATATTTCAGTATCAGTAGTTCGTTATTTTCCATTTTAAGAGAAATGCTGTTACCACCTTTTGCATAAATGTTCCCAACAGAGCCATGCAATTTTTGGAAGATATTCATTTTTTTCTTTCCTTTTTTCCCCTTTTGTTCTTTCTTTCATTATGAATCTTGACAGTTTTGGGTTTTGCTCCTTTCCCCCAAGTTCATGTGCATCTGCTGTCCCAGGACACACCACATTTAGAAAATTGAGCATTACCAAGTGGGTTTTCCTCCTCTTTTCTGGTGAAGAATAGAAAGCAATTTTTCAGGTAGCAGCTACAGATCTGTAGGCACCTCTAGATCACTTCATTTTCCTAGTTTCTAAGGGCCACTTGACAAAAGTTAATTAGAGTATTGCTGTCTGGGATGGGGAGGCCCACTGGGAGATGGTGGAAAGCATCTCATTTCTCACAGCACTTCAGCCAGAAAGCTTCCCAACGTGACTTTTATTATTAATAAACACACCATACAATAATTATAACACACCATACAAAAATTATGCCCTTTACAAGCAGCGTGGATTTGAGTCCTGTGTTGTTAAGCCTCCTGCATCACTCTGAAATAAGTTCCACCACGCTCAGCCTGGAGGTGTGGTACACACAAAATTACCAGCAGTGTCAATAATAATGACAACAATAAATAGAGATGTGAGTCCAGTGCAAAAAACTGGCTCATGCTGGGGCAGCCTGGTGTGCTCCTACACACTCAGCTTCATAACACATTAGTTGCTTAATTTGGTAAGCAAAGAGGACTGTGAGAAGAGACAGGGCTGGTCCCCCACCTCACACATTTTGTGGGTTTTCCTATATTTACTCCTTCCCTACCCACTGTTCAAACTGACCCACGAGCCAACTGATCAGGAGAACAGGAAAATAAACTTCAGCCCCAAAATCTTAACAAAACATTATATGAACAACTCAGAACTGCCCAGATAAATAAACCCCTGACTCTGGCATATGTTGTGTGGCCATTTTCCCTGGGGAGTTTTTAGGTAATGGGACACAATTCCATCTCCCAGGCTGGCCCCACGTGTCACTGAACAAAGCAAAACCCATCCTGACACCAAGTTCCTGATAAACAACTTATATTTGTAGCTAAATAGATGCATGTTATTATGCATGCTTAGCAACTCATTCAGATGAGGAACAGCAGGTTGGATGACAGTATCTCCTGATGACAGGTTTAGGTGTTATGAATATCACAGCCCTGACTCCACTAAAGCTCCAGGACCTCATCTGCAGCTCCCACGTGGCACCACAGCGTGATCAAGGTCTGCAGCCTTGGGGCTCTGCCACACAGGGGAAGGATGGGGTAGAGCTGCACATCTGCAGTGCCTTTAGAGCAGATGATCTCACCCTTGGTGTGCCCTGGCCCCACTCTCTGCCTCTTGGCCATGCAAGAGGTCTCCATGTGGAGGAGAAGCCTGACTTAATCATCTTGCACAGCTCAAATCTGTGCCCTTCATGATCCCTGTCTTTCAGAGGAGCAGTGTTTAGCTCCCTAAGCCAGCAATCTGCTTGGCTGTGGAGTTCAACAGGAACACAAATAGGGCCTCAGTCCAGAGGAGAGTATTTTGCAGAGGCAGCTAAAATTAGGCTCTGGCCCTGGGTGTGTGTTTGCAGACATCTGGATACAATGCACAGCAGTGCCACTTGTGTGGATCACCAGCAAGACTGCAATAAATAATTCAAGAAACAGCAAATGATGCTGAAAGTGAAGCCTCCAGCTTTGCAACCAGCTGTCAGCACCGTGGCCTGCAGAGAGGACACCTTCCAGGGTGGGATTTGGGGCTGGGAGCACTGGGGGTCCCCACAGGACGCACAGTGACCAAAAGGGGCTGCAGGAGACAGCCAGTCCCTCTGACAGCCTGGCTTTAGCCTGTGAACATGTGACTGTAGCCTTGGGTCCCAGGTGGGCTCCTCAACTCCCTTCAAACCCACAACTTTCCCCAAACTGAGGAACATTTGGAAAAAGAAAGGAGGCTCCACAGCTTTGCAGAGCCACACCACATGGGATCAGGAGGTGCATGAAGCCCTGTGTGCAGCTCTCTGTGCACAGCCTGGGTGGGTGTTTGGAAATAACCACCCTCCGGATTCCAAGGTGAAGCCAGACAGGAATTTTCCCTTATGCACATTATTCTTTTCTCTGGCAATCCAGACCTTGGCCAGGAAAATGTGTGATAACTCACAGATACAAGGTGTAAATACAGAGGGAGTGGAGAGGATAATTCCTCTCTGTACAGGTGACACTCTGCCATACATCATAAACCCCGACACTTCAGCACCAGCAGCCTGTGGTCTGGTAGAGGAACTTGTCTTCACTTCTGGTTAAAAAGCAAATCTGAACACAGAGAGGAAGAGAATCCCTCCGAAAATATGAGACCTTCAGTCATATAAGTGGAGCAGCAGTATCTCTTGCTTGCTTAGAATTGAAACAAGCAGGAAGTTCTTTATTTAATCAACTAAGAAAAAAGAAAAAGAGATAAAGCAGGTCAGATGGCACTACCTCAGCCATAGTAGGCAGAGATGGAATAAGCATCCAACAAAGCTCATCTGATAGCCCCCAGCCAACACAGCCACCTTCCATCAGGAAGGGCTTATTAAAAAAAGGGATCTTGGAGACACCCCTTTTCCATCTCTAAACCTGTGTCAGAGCAGATCTCACCTGTGTAACAAAGTGTGAGCTGAATCTAACATCCCAAACTCTGCCCTTTTTAGATGATTAACAGATTAACATGAAGTTATTTGTCCCACTGATGCATTACAGTCTCAGTTCCATAAAAGTCAGTAATTGTGGTTCACTCCTTGGTGCACTCAAAATTCTGACTCATATTTGAATTACAGTTTTGCAAAGGCTCTTCATACATATAATGGGCACAACCAAATCTGCCTCCTTCCTCCCCCGCCTCTCAACTTAGACAATTAAAAACCTATACACAAAATGTGGCAGGTGAAGCCCATTTGCAGTGAAGTGTAATTATACCCAGAATAATGAGCATATGCAAAAGATTTCTTCTTGATCTTGATACCTTTTGTGAGGCTCTGAGTCATGCTGACCTCACTTTCCTCACAGTATATATTTTTTTTATTTATCACTATTGCTGTTAGGCAACATAGCTGTGGAAAGAAGGTTAGGTTTTACTTTGCATCCCCTGTTATCACCAGCGACATCATCAGCTAATCTGCTCTTGGCAATGACCTACTTCAGGAAGCAGCAGGAAAGCTGGGTAGTCTCAAATCTCGAGTTGAGTTGGAAATCTCCTATTTGCCTTGTAAAAGGATGTCATTCCACCCACAAACCATTGAGAGACGCTAGAAATGGGAGCTCATAGAGTTTACAGAATTCCTTCTTTGTGCCTTGAAGAGAAAGGAAGCAGGGACAGCTCAAAAGACCAGGAACTGATTAAATGTAATTTTTTTTCCGTATCTAGAAAAAAATATTAGAGTAAAAATATGCAAAGCATCCAATAAATTTGCTCTTAGTGTCCTAACCCTTCTTCTCAAGCTCTTTAACTCGTTCCAGCATCTATGATCTTCTCCTGCAGTGCTCCCCTTGTTATGACACTTCCTCCATGAAAACATAGAGGGGATGTAGTGGCAATTTCAGCAAAGGAATCACAGAGAAGCAGCAGACAGGAATATTACTGATCAATGGCAAAAAGATTAAAGGTAGTAACATCCTTATGGCACTGTGCTGAGCAATGAGTGAGGAAGATCAAAGGGATTATCAAGCGCAAAGAGAGAGCTTGTGGCTATTAAACTGACAAAAAAAGAAATCCTGTGGGAAATAGGAACAAAACTCTTAGCAAAAGACAAGGATCAGATTTTCTTGTCTCACAAAAAGTGAAGATGTCGGAGGGACAGGTGTCAGGAGGTGCAGTTTCTAGCAGTGCTTTAAGGGCAGGGAGCTGATCCTTAAAGGGCAAAGGGATGAAAAGCTTGGAGGAAACGTCACAGGGAATGGACAGAACCTCTTCACACACTGGAACACAGAAGCCTCCACAAGGAGCACAGCCCAGGTCAGGATGCAGAGAGATTTTAATGCTGAAATCATATTTTATGCCTCTAGAGCTGACCTGTCTAAGAATGGGCATAACAGCATCTACCTAAATGTGAGGTCTTTTTGCTGAAGAGGATTCAGCAGGTTTAATACTGAACATATTTTAAGTGTTTTCATGGATAACTTCAAGCAAGAAGAACATGCAAGCTGGATTATGAATCTTCTTATAGCCTTTTACAGCTTATATAATTAACTCTAAGTCTACTTTTTTTTTTTTTGGTGCTACTGGGAAGCAGTCATGCTGTAATCTTCTAATTAATAAATGGCTCAATAAATCACGAGATCTTTTGTCCATGGAGAAACTTACACATACTGTCAGAAATATTACACTCTAAAATGGGTAGTAGGCAACCAACCATATTTTTCCTTCTTCTTCACTTTTTTTTTAAAAAATTTATATTTAACTTGAAAATATTTAATGACTAAATTAGTCAAAGAAATTATCCAGCGAGGGCTGGTTGTTGTGCCAGTTATTATCTCAGTGAAAGCTCTCATTGGCACCCAAGGGCTTTGGTGATGCAAAGCCCAGCTGCACCAGAGCTGTGCAGTGACAAGGACATCCCATGCCACGTGTCTCAGGCCATTGCTTTATTCACACAGCATGTTACTGGGGAAAAGCCTGGTCCAACACACAGAACAGTGGGGAAAAGTCCTGGAGATGTGGGCTTGGCCCCTCACCTCTGCTCTGGGCCTTCTTTTTCCCCTTTTTTTTTCACCTCCTGCTCAGTTAAACTGAAAGCTCTCTCAGCCATGAGCCTCCTCCCACTCTGTGCTTGCAATGCTCACATTACTGGAACATGAAATCAGAGCGATAAAACTTGTCACAGAGCAGCAGTGACTGACAGGGACCTGGACTTTGTCATTCATTAGCCAGACTTCCCTCTTGTCACCTCCTCGAGTCCGCTCCCTTCCCCCAGAGCAACATTAAAATAGACATCTGTAATCCCGTGTTTCTGGTTGTCACACACATAAACAAACACCTCTCACTGCTCTCTCGGGAGGGAGACAAGGATCCTTATCTTCACTTTCTGAGTGGGGATGTGAAAGCAGAGACAGACAGGGCGAGACTTTTCAGCTAAAAACACGCATCCCATATTTATCTAGGCACTGGCAGTGGTGTGACACCCCAGGGGTGCCTGTAAAGTGCTCCAGAATTTCTGCTCTAGTGGCACAGGACATGGGGAACCACAGCCCAAATAAAATCCCAGTGGTTTGAGCCAGCTCACAAAGATCATAGCTGTGGCAAGGCCCTGAGAATGACAGGAAGAAACAGCTCCTTGGAGGAGATGCACTAGAGGAGCTCACATCTGGATGGCCCCTGGCTTCATCTGTTCATAGCCACTGACAGAGCAGATTCGATGAACCTCAAGCTCTCCCCATGTGGTGTTTCCTCATATTTTATCATCCCCAAAAAGAAAGTCTTTATTATGAGCTACATATACTGAGTAGTCTGTATCCCAGCGGTGTCTGAGAGCTGTGACTCCTGAGGGAAGGTGATTACAGTGCCTGTGGAGATGTCAGGGTGCACAAGGCAAAGCAAAATAACCCATTTTTGTTGTTTAAAATAAAAAGTCCCTCTGAAAAACTGCTATATTGAGGAAATGATAACACTGCATTTAAGACAGCCCCTAAATGTCAAGAGAGCATCAATAATTCTCTTTATTTACAGTAGTAGAAGACACAGCTGCCTATGTATGTGTTGATAGGAAAAGGGGAATGTGCAACTGCTTCTGTTTGAAATCTTAATTATTCCAGTAATCTTCCAAATGCAGCTCATCAGCTGGATATAAACACTATCCTAGCTGCAAGCATAGGTGTGAAAAGGGAAAAAATCCCATTATCAAAGCAATCTGCAGCTCTGAAGACTACGGCTCCCTGCACCAGCAGATTTCTAACTGTTCCTCGTGACTGGTGCTGGCAATAGTTTAGGAAAGTAAATGAGTTCCTAATGCAGGATGCAAGATATTCATTAAAGATCAGGTAGAAGAACATTAATTTACCTTTTAAAACATATTAGGAGACAAATAAGGCAATGAATTCATTAGTATGCATGCATTGCCTCAGCTGATCAGGTCAGACAAGCTCAGCTGTGCCTCCTAATGCCTGCACGGCAAAACACTGCTGATAGTATTAACATTTTAATAATAATTGTAGTAATATTTACTGATAGGCAAAGGCAGGATGTGATTTACTGTAGCAGAAATCTTGGGTTTTCTATCTAGCTTGTTCACAGGTTCACACCACCTCTATGAATAATGCACTTAACTCGTGTTGCTGACTATGGCCAGCAGCAAAACACGTAAAACAACAACAACAACCTGTTTAAAAAACAGCCTGAAAACATCCTAAAAACAACCCAGGGAGTCTGAACAAGCCAATATTGCAAACATCCTGCGCTAACCAGAAAAGCAGCTGAATAGAAGTGAACAAAATAAAGGGGACAAACTCTTTTGTTTGGTACACACGAGAAGTAAATAAACCCTATTCCACCCCAGATAAAAATGGGTACATTTGCTGTCATTTCTATTTTACAGCAACCCTCAGTTCCTTCAGCTGAGATTCCTGTTGAGACCCTTCCCTTGGCCACAGAGTCAGTGATAAGTCACTGCTTCAAAAGCTGAATTATGCTCTGTTTTGGGGTCTCCAAACACGGGTGAGATCTTCCTTCACGTCTTGGCCCAATGCACTGTTAGTGCAAAAGCAAAAACAACGCTTGAGCACTCTTTGATCTGGGTCTTGTCACACCAAAGCTGTGTCCCATGTCAGAAAAGCTGCTGTGGGAAGGGCTGAGTAGTAATTGCCTGAAGATACTTTAAAGTGAAGTTGCCTGCTGAGATTAAGCAAGAAAATGCAACAATAGCTGCATATATTTATTCTGAAAAGCATAATCAGGAAAGGCGAGGAGGTTTAAGGAGTGTGATCCCAGTCCACTGAGCCTGAGCACACAGAATATGAGCTTTCAAAGAAGCTACTTCAAAGGCAAAACGAGAAGGTAGAGACATCGGTGTGAACCAGATAATTCAGGGGAAGCAGGGCTTAGCAGCTAATTCATTAAGTGCATTTTTGCACAGTGTTTCTCATGTAGCAGCTCACAACGACACAGGGCAGCCACTGCAAGGCAGAGGATGGAGTTATCTCCGTGGCTGGCTGCTCCCAGCCTCTCCCTGATCCAGCAGCCACTCTTACACATCATTAAGAGACAAGCTCCCCACGGGGACCACCACCGGCCTCATCAGCATGGAGAGCAGCCCTCTTGCTCTGCATCACTGAAGGCTGGAATATTCCCACACTGCCTCCATCTGAAACACCATGGCTTTTTAAGGCAGCTCTGGGATTTTCATTACCAAAATAATACATCCAGAGAGGGTCACATCAAGGATTTCTGGTGCTGAGAGCAGCCTGGAAGCCAGGTGAAAGCACAGTCCAGCCCATTCAGTGCTGGTTCATCGGGGATTTATCATAAATGTTTGTGGGGTGCTCAGAGGGAGCCCTGTAGATATGAGTTTTAATTGAAAAGGGATTGCAGGGGATATAAACCAACCTAAATGTCAGGGCACTGTTGCTTCCCCTAAAGGTCAGAATGAGCATACTGAAACCACAAGTTTGAAAATGATACCTCTGACAGTGCTGTTCCAGCCATCCATGGGCACAGAGCAATGCTCATCTATTCCAGCTTGGAAACTGGCAGGGAAGGATGGGAAAACTGCCTCACAGAGGGCTGGGAACTGGATAGAGCTTTTTGGATGCAGCTGCAATAAAAGAGTCTTCTGATGCCTTCCAAAGGCACAACCCAAGTTATTACAACAGCATCAATTTACCATTAGGGCTTGCCGGAACCAGAGGGGAAGATTTTGATTTCTAAAAACAGAGTCAAAGGAAGGCAAGAGTGAAAAAAAAAAAATATTCTTTCCTTTTAAAGTCTGACCTAAAAATCCTTGCAGTGTAAAATATGCACTAAAAAATTGATGTCAGGTTTCTATGGTTATACGTATGTAAGTGTGTGATGTAGAGCAAGCTCGACCTTGCTCCTGCTGGTCTGACACGCCATGGAACTCAAAGAACCCTTCCCAGTGGAAGGGCAGGGCCTGCCTGGAGTCAGCAGGGACAGCTGTGTTGGCTGTGTGGATGAGCTGAGCAGCCACAGGTCACTGCCCTCTGCCCCAGCAAACCTCACTGGCATGGAGGAGGGAGCTCAGGGCATCTCTCCTCCTCCTCTCCTGCTCCTCTCCTCTCCAATTCCTCTTGGGATGGGGTGGTTCCGTGCATTCCCTTCCCCTACAACAGCTCCTGTTCCCGGAGGTCTGTGCTGACCTCATGAACCAGGTGATACAGGCTGAACTCCAAAAGGGATGGAGAGGTTACCAGTCCCTGTTCCTGGCAAAGGCAGTCCCAAGGACCTCCACAAGCAGCCCCTGCCCACAGGAGGTCAAACTGGAGCAGCATCACTGTGAAAAGGATGGATTTATGGGATGGAACTGGAACAGAAGCAAGAAACTTTCTTCACTTCTATATCAGAAGAAAATACCAGCCTCCCATCCCAGATAAAGGATTCAACTCTCCAGAACAACAAATGCTTGTTAAATATGGAAACAGAGGGTCAAATTCAGCCCCTAACCATGCAAAGAAAACCCCAAAACCCAACCCAGAGTAAAGCCCCAGTGTTAATGAGTGGATTCACGTACCAAGCAGCGTAACGGAGGAGCCTCTCTCTGTGTGTTCCTCTTGGTTTCTAAGGAGCCAGCTGTTATTTATGCAGTCTATTTACATGTTCTCTTGGCTCTTTATGCAGAGGAATTATTTTATGGTGTAAGCTCCCTCCCTTTATTTCCCCCTTACAAATGCATGCACTACAGAAAGAGAAGGTAGGATAAAGATGTTTGAAAGAACCACATGTAGGTATGTTTTAAAGACAGAAGATATTTCAGGTTGTCAGTATGAAACTGTCAGAGAACATAAATTACTACTGTCTGTGCATTTCTCCTTCCTAAGAGGATTGTGCTAATTAAACAAGAAGAGATTATCAAACTTTGTCTACAGCTGATAAAATCCAACTACAAATTAAAATGCATGTTAAAGCTAATCCATCACAAACTGAAAAATTAAGCTAGTGCATTTGTAATGTTTTCAGCATCCTTTGTCCTTCAGACAGTGCCCAAATACTAGAATTTGGTGGAGTTTAATGTTCTGCACTTTCGTAGAGATTTAGAATTGTACATTCCATGCAGTTTCCTAAATGCTCAACTTCTCTGCATGTTTAAGATTGTGTCAGTAATTTGCATTCCCTCTTACAAATGGAATTGTAAAAGAAAAAGGAAAATGTAAGCAACTGGATTAAAATAAACTTTTGCCTCCTTCTAGTGCCAAGAAGTTTGAAAAACTTTCCTCTTGTTGTTACATACCTCTGATGAGTCACAGCAGCAGAAATGCCAAAATGCCACCAAAGAAAGGCTTTTCCCTTTTTATTATTGGAACAAGCAAGAACAAAAAGTTCTGGAAATACAGAGGGAGACACATTCTCCTGGGTCCCAGCCTTGCTTGCACGTATGGGCCTGAGTCACTGTAGCTGTGATTAACCAGATCAAAATGAGGGAGTTGGTGCACAGTGGCACACCCAAGCCCCAGCACTGCTGAAATTAGAATTTAAAGCTGGAGGGTACTAAATCAAAGCACCCAATCTCCAGATATCCATCTGATCCTTGATAACTAAAGGGCATTTTCCTCCTGGACCAAGTCCACTGCAGTCCAGAACAAGTGTGACAATAGCTAAAGGGTGAAGGAACAGATCTGAATAGAAAAGATAACCGAGAGGCCAGGGAGGCTGGAAGAAAAATTGCAGCTCTCAGCCACAGGACCTGAGGCCTGTTCCTTGGTTTGCTGCCTGCTGGGACAAGTCATGTTGTGTTTTTCCTTCTCATTTTGTTCTTGTTCTGATCACTTGACATTTCAGATCCCTTTTGAGAAGGGGCTTCGTTCCACTCAAGTTTGGTGATACTGAACACTTAATGTAGAAGTGACCTTTAGGACCTCTGAAGTTTCAAGTGATAATCATATAGTGAAGAAAGAAATAAAAGATGTGTGGTGTCTTTCAACATAAGAGGCTTGTATCTTTTAAAGTAACTTTAAATGTCTTACTCATTGCTATTTATTATGTCAATTTTTGTTCTAGCTGTGAAGGATATCACAACTCTGATGGATCCAAAATTCTGGAAAGCACAGGCTCCTCCTCCTAAGCAGAGCACACACAAGGCAAATTCCCTGCAAAACCCAATCTTGAGAGAAAAATAGGAGAATGCACGTGAAATGTTTTTTGCCCACAAGTCACCCTGTTTATTTTCCAGATGACATTTGAGCACTGCTTTTATATTTGCCCTCCTCTCATCACCTTGACTGGACATGCACCCTTTGGTCAAATCCTGGTGAGAAACCAGCCTGAGAGGTGTCTTCATTCTGCAGCTCCCCTCACCTCTATCTCCAAGAACCTCAGACCCTCCTGCAGCTTCCTAAAAGCACCAGCAGATCCACTCCTCTGCCAAACCTGCCCATGCCCTGAGAGCTGGGTCTGGTTTTAAGCTGTGCTTACACAGAATCCTTTGTACACCACTGCTGTTCATCCCATGTCCCAGGGCCTGCCTGCTTCACCCTGCAAAGGGAGCCAACCCCTCTCTGTGCTGGCTGTGTGCCCACACGGACCCGTGGTGGCCCAGCACAGCCAAAATATGGATTAGCACTGGCTGTGAGATGCCTTGTCTCAACAACTCACGTCTTCAGGTCAGTTATTTGTTAAGACCTGCTCCAGCCTCTTGTGCCATGTCCCTCCAGGCAGAAACTGAGATCCTGCTCATCGGGGAGAAGAATAATTGCAGGTCTCTGGCTTTTCTCTAGTTTAAAGTGGAGTTAATTCCTCCTAGTTCGAGGCATTGGAATAACAAATTCCACGTGTCCCTGCAATTGCTTGGGCTTTGCACTGTGATTTGTGCTGGAGTAAGGTCCACTTAGACTAGAAAACACAAGGGTAGTGTTTATTTAACTGATTATGCTGCATTCTTGTCTTGTGAATCACTCTCCACAGATGGTACTTATGCCATGTCCCACTTTCTCGTTTGACAAATGACTGCTCTAAGACTCCCTTATATTGGCCCTTGCACGAATGTAGCTGCATTGAATGCAACGAGTTTATTTTTTATTTATATTGGTGTCAACAAAGCTGGACACGGGGCCTTTAAAAGTAAAAAAGTGCCCCAAATACCTGTAAAATTCAATATGGCACATTCATTATTTATAAAATGATTGTTTCTGTTGCAGAACATTATTGATATTGCTATTTTGTGAGCTTTCCATGTGTACAACTGATACCTACAACTGTACTTAGTCAATACTCCTTGAGATTAATAAGACTGGTAGAAGGTTTTTCAATCAATATATTCCCTCCAAAGAATATGCAACTGTGTGTATGGGGGAACGGATTCTGTTTTCATAGAGATGTAAATAAAAACAATTCTTAGAAGCAAAAGGAATCGTAAAAGTGGGAAATGAGAAGGCCATTTGTGATATAAAGATTAACATACATTTTAAATACGACTTTGTGGCACTTTGGAGACCGTTTTGGGATTACAGTAATTTTATATTCAGTAAAAAGCAGATTTCAAATATAGAGCCACAAATTACTTCTAGTGAGGAAAAAAAGCAAGAAAGCTCTTTTTTTTTTCTCCCCCCTCCCTACTGCCAAAGGGTTTGTCAGCTTACTCTTGCAAATTCTTTACTAAAGAGAGTCTGGTTGCATGAATAGTACTGCCAGAAGTAGAAATCAGTGAGAACGAGCTGTCTAAAGGCTCACGTATGAAAACCAGCCTACAAAGTTCAAGGAATAATTTCTTATTGCAGGAGCCTTTCTATTCTCCGAGGGAGAAAAGAAGGAGCAGCTGCCCTGCAACCCAGGGAGAGATGAGAAGGGCTCTGGCCCTTCCCTGGTTACCCTCGCAGGCTCTGTATGATGAAAGGAGTGTGAAAACCTGAGATCGAGTACCTTCCTTTTTTTTTTTCCCCCTTGGTGATTTCCTTCACTCATCCTGCTCCTATTACAGCTCATGGCTTCAGGACTGGTTCTCTGACTAAAGCAAGATCCCCTAACTAAGCCCCAAAATCTGATGAGCTCCTCTGTCCCAGCACAGAGGCAAACCCAGGCACTGCCCGTGAGGCACTTTTTAAAGTTAATTTATGCACATCACTACCAACCATCTCTCTTGCCTAATCCAGCCAGGGAGCCTGTTTCCACCCCAGGGAGCAAGAGTGGATTCAAACCCCACACGTGTTCCATGGTTTTAAGGATGTCCTGGCTCCCTCCCTGCAGCCCCAGTGTTTTGAGCAGCTTTTGGAAGCGAATAGGTTTGGCTTTACGCAGCTTGGGAAAAGGAAGCTATTAAGCAAAACAGAAAGTATTGCTGAGCAATTGAGTTGATTACACTTGTCCTCGGATGGAGAATGATCTGTGCTGGGGGAGGTGCCGTCTCTGGAAGCCCTGTGAGATCCTTGTGCTGGACACTGAAAGGAATTGACAACCTCGTGGCATTTCATACTGGGTATTTTTGCTGCCCCGGCCAAACCACGATTTGGGTAATTACATCCTGCCCACCTCTGCAACTGTTGTACTTTCCATCAGATGCAATATTCTTCATATCCTGTCCAAAACTACTGTGTGCTGCAAAAATAGCTATTTCATTTTTGCACAGAAGTGACTGGTTTTCAGCTGTGGTTAGGGCTCCTTGCAGATGTAAAAAATAAATAAATAGGACTTCTGGAGAGACAAATTCGGTGCAGGCTGTATTCTCTTTTCACATCCACTGTAATGCCTGATCTTCATGCATTAACCCCAGACCTTTTTAGCTATTTTCTACCCAGTGCCCAGAACTGCAGAATCACTCAGGCCCTTTCCTGCTTGGCACCATGTGAATCTGCAGTGACAGTCCCAGCTGGGAAGAGTTTGCAGCCTGAATACCTAAGACAGTTCAGATAAAACATAAGCCCAGCGAAAGCAAAGAGACTTGGCCAAGGTCACCCACGTCTCTGTGGCAGCCTGGGGACCTCGCCTGCTGGTCAGATTCCTGATACAGTTGAACAAAGCCTCCCTTCAGCATCTCTCCTGTCCCCTTTCCTTCTTGGTCAGTTTATATCTTTCTAAGTTGAATGTGTTTTTGCTTTTTAATGATTTTTAATTCCCTCTTGCCTTCCCTCAGACAAAAGCATGAAGCCACTGAAGTGTATTTCTTTACCTATTTGGTGCATTTTTAGAGCACACATCGCTCAAGTTGGTGCACGGAGCAGCTGCTTTAACAGTGCTGCTGTTTAAAGCTGGATTGCTCCAAACCCCCTCTCTGTTTGCAACGAGTCCCTTTGCTAGGGGTTAAGGCTGTAGCTTGTTTAGCAACAACCCAAAAAGCCTTGGAAGTCCCTCTGGAGGCAGGATGCCATCTGGAATCTGCACTGCTCCTTGCTGCGAGCATGCCTGGTGGGATGGATCGGGCAGGGAGACCAGAGCTCCTGCCCAAAGCGCCTTCAACACAAGGAAACATCACAAACCAGAGGCAAAACGTTCCAGGGCTCCCAAGGCTGATGTGATAGATCCCTCTGCCTTGTCTCCTTTCCTTTTTCTCTCTCTTTCCCCCCCTCAGTCTGAAGAGGTGAATTAAAGCTGAGTTTCCCAGCAGCAGAGTGATCTGGGAGGGGATTGTCAGGGTGGGGTGGATGGTGAACGTGCTGAGATGGTGAGAAGGAAAGAAAAGGAAAATCCTCATGAGCAAGAGCCTGAAGATTTCACAAAGCTTCTGCAGAGCTCAGGGAGAGCTTTGCCTGACTCAAGGCTAAACAAGAAGCTCAACATCTGACTCATTAGGAGTGGTGAACAGTTCAGATTGAGCTTTTGGCTCCAATAAAGCCTTTTGCTATGTGCCTCAGACAGCAGCATTCAGGCAAGGATTGGATGGGACAATACAGCATAGGCTTCACTTTTAGGCCTGAAAGATTATTATTATTACTATCACCATCACCATCATCTCATTACTATAATTATTATCATTGTTATAGTTGCTATTATTATATTTCAGTGGAAATAGTGGCACAGTTGAATTCATATATATGCTAATGTCTTGCTGAATCAGAACCTGTGAAAACAAAGAAGAGAAACCTGATGGACAGTCAGGATGAACAATTTAACACTGAACTGGTCCCAGTTAGCAAATGGGAGAACAGAGTTTGTTGTAACTGCTCCAGAAGGGAACACTGCTGGGTTGGAGGGAAGGTGCTACAGGCTGGAAGACCTGTCCCAGAAACTATTCCAAAATCATTTTTTGATACAGATGCATTTCAAAAAGCCTACAGAAAATCCCTAGGCAAGCAGAGAGGCAAAATTACCACTCTAAAACCTGCTGGCTGCAGCACAGCCATAGAGCAGCCCTAACTCTGCTATAACCATCCTGCAATGACTGGTGTTCAAAATAAATTGTCATCTCCTTTCTCCAGCCACTATTACTATTTCTGTGCATGAAAAGGAAATGGATGTTTTATTTCATCTGCTACTCATGGAAGTGAAACGCTCTTATATGTGCCATCCTCCCAGCCTGGGGAGTAATGGTAAAATACAACTTGCATTCTTAAACTTGGTCTATATTTGAATTTTTGCTAGCCCAGCTCTGACACATAGGAACATGAAAAAAAGAAGAAAAAAGAAATCACACCCTCTAACTAACGTAACAGCAAAGTACAAAAATCCTCATCTATCTTTTGCCAAAATCACTTTGAAATCTGGTTTAATTTATCAGCAAAGAACGTTTTTTTTTTTTTTTT
>VZTH01014969.1:288904-502178 GCA_013397815.1 Aleadryas rufinucha | reverse complement strand
TTTTTTTTTTTTTTTTTTTAAATTATAATCTATTTCTTGCTAGGGAAGATCTCTAGGTCGGCGCTGGTTCCAAAAATACAGATCTGAAGACAAACTTAAATTTTGCAGTAGTCAGAAGCTATTAGAGTTCTTGGAGCCAGCATCTGCTAAATGCCAGGCTGGTTTTCACCAGAGGAGCAGAAGGATTGGCTCCTGCTTGCCCAAATTCCGAGGTGGGGTGGAGTGGATCCTGTGTGGTCACACACACCCCTGGATGTTTCTAGTTTTTCTCCTGTTTTCTCTAGTTCTCATCAGTTTGCTGTTGGGCACTGCAGGAATCACACTCCTGGCTTTGCTACCTCCTCCCTGCCATTGCTTTCCCCAAAATCCCAACTTCCCTGCCCTGTCTGCATCCCAGCTGCAGAACCCCAAATGGTGGTTTATGCCTTTTATATCTGGACTTCTGAATACAGCCAGAGCCCAGCACACACGGAGGTGCTGTGGCCTGGGTTTTGCTGCTGTGCTTTGCTGGGAAAGACCCAAGTTGCTCCATCTGGGCTGTGCTGAGAGAAGCCTCTTGTCACCCTCTGTGTCACAGCCCCTGGAGCAGCCTCGTGCCAGCGCCTGGCACTGCTGCTGGGGGAATGCTGGCAAGCACTGAGTCAAAAAACAATGTAATTGGAAAAATTAGCATGATCACCAGACAGGAGAACGTCCCCATATGTTTTCTTCAGGAAGTCCGCAGTTTCTTTAGCACCATGCACTGTCTGTAAGCAGAAGGGAGCTGCTCACTGCTGCCTGACTCCAGCTGCAGAGGCTCTGGCTGAGCACAGAGGTTCAGCAAGGACACGTTTGTCTGCACTCACCACGAGGAGGGCTTTCCAAAGCACACAGTCAGCTCACTGGTGCACCACTGTGCTGCTAAAAGTTTGTGCTTTCTGGGTAAAAACTTCTAAAAATAGCCTCCTCTTTAATATTAAGCTCGGAGCATGGATATTGCTTTTGGCATTTTGTTCGCTGCTGGAGGAACTCTACCAAGGAAAAGTTTCCCACGGTCTGTTCTCTCGATTCTCTTTACACTCAACACAACAGTGACACCAGAACAGTCTAAAACAAGAGACAGGAAAACATTTCAGCTCTGCAGCTCTTTTTTTTTTTTCTTCACTGATTCTACTGGGCTGAGATACTGCACTTCACGTGGTAGTGCATGTGAGACAGACCCTTCTTAGAGAGGATGATAACAGCTGCAGTACCTACAAGAAGGAGAAGGGGAAGGTTGCAGTGAAAGGCACTTCCAGCTGTACTTTAGAGATAGAAGCTGAGTGTTGGAGCTACAAGTAGGGTTTGTCTTGAGTTCTCATCTCAGGCTGGACTATGTCTAATGGATATCAACGCCAGGCAGTCTCAGATGCAGAAATAGTATTTCAAGTAAGACAGCCTAGGAAAAAAACCTGAAAGAATCTGCCCTTATTTTAAAAAATTGCAGCTCTCCAAGGCCTCACCACCTGAAAGTTGGATACAGTCGGTCATATCCTGCAGAAGGCACCAGTGATGGATGAAGCTCGGTAGCTGGAGATGGATGAGCTGCAGTTATCCTTCCTTGTGAGAAGTGAAGCAAACACTTTCAGCCACTCATTTATTGCTGCTGTGATCAAAAGGAACAGGGTGGATCGTGGAGCTGATCAACCCTTGCAGTTTAACCATCCCCATCCACCCACACTCCAGACACTCCTTCCCAGAGGAGGACCCTGCAGTGCAGCAGTTGGAATTTCTGAGGAAGGGTGACACAGCAGCAAGGCTGGAGGGGGCAAAAATTGATGCCCTCCTCCACTTCACACAGAAGAAAAAACAGAAATAAGCTTGTTCCTTTCCATATTTTCACTTAACCAAAGTTCAATTGTCTAGAGGGGAAATCTCCTGATCTTTCTTTCTCTGGACCAATTATCTTAATAAATAAATTCTCTGGCACAGGTTCATAAAACAGATAAAACAATTTGTTTAGTGAACAGATAAAATCACAAAGTAAGGGAACAACAAGAAGAAAGCCACGCAAGAGCAACAAAAACATTATCAGGGAGAAAATGATCAAACCAGGTTCCTAAGGGATTTTAAAGGCCTTGTTCTGCTTTGAATGCACACGTTTCACCAGCAAAATGCTAACACATTCCATTTTCACAGCATGAAGAAGCCAAAGGTCTGGTTGAATTTCTACTCAAATAGGAATTTTAAAGATAAAGACCTACCCCTATTAAATACTCACATAAACACACTTGCATGCAGACACTGAATAGTCCCCAGCCATTCCAGAGTTTTCCATTATTCTTAGGATAACAAAACACTAATTGAAGACTTGACTCATAACTAGACTCAGATGAATTTTAGTCCCCTCACCACTAAAATGGTGACATCAAATCAGACAAATCTGTCTCTGCAAATAGTTTCAAGCTTTTTATCTGTAAAAAGGGTTGAGCTCATGTGAACTACTGTCTTTCTCAATGCATTTTATTTAAAGATGCTTTTAAGATCTTGAGAAATTTTCATCCTTGTGGCTGGGGGAATAATTCTTCTGGGTTTGTTGCTTTTTTTTTTTTAGCTGAAATGATTTAACTTTTCTGCTCACAAAGCAAAACAAATATTATAATTTTGCTTGGCCTATTTAAGAATACACAACTGCCAGAAAATCAATACGAAATGGGTTTTTATATTATTAAAGACATGTGATGTTTAAGATCACTTGCAGCAAGGTACTAGATATTCCTCCCTGCCAAGTTTCTTTTCTACCTTTTCCCTCCAGCATGTATATAAAGAAATTAACTTTTCCCACTGCTCTGATGAATTATTCCTCTGTCTTACCCATTGTGTGATCCCATACAGGATGGTATCAGGAAGGACTTTAATTGCAGGTGTCAGGTTAGTTATTATTTGTGGTGTTTGCAGGTAGACTGTGATGCACGACATACAATTACCTTCAAGAGGAAGAACACAAAGGCAAAACTGGAGCTCTATAACATCCAGGTTTCAGTGTAGTCAACAATAAAATTAAATTTTCCACTTTGGCAAACCACCTTAGTCCTGCCTTATTTACTGGAAATGTTCTCGTGGTGATGTGATGCTGCAAGCCCCAGAGATGTCACAGACATCGCTGCTATCACCTCTCCCAGGGAGGTTTTGGGATGTCACCTGTGAAGCAGGAAGGATGAGGGTAGAAAGAGCAGGAAGGACCAGGGCAGAAAGGCAACATAAACCCCAGCCAGCCAGGATTGATTTTCTATATTAAATATTTTCAAATCCAAGGCACTGCACAAGGAGTTTGCTGAGGACTGATTTACCACACCTTGCCACAGGACAGGGCAAAGCCACAACTTCCTCTGGAGCATCTTCTGCCAGCCTGGCTTTGGCCAGCCACTAAACCCAGTGACATTATTAAGTGCTGTTTCCTTCTGCTCGTTTTTACATCTGGTCATTCATTTCAGGTCCTCCAAAGTCAAGTCAATTGTAGCTTGCCTTGGCTCCAGATCTGCCAGGCTGTGAGTGTGAGCCAAGGAACCCCATGAAGAGCTCCTTAGTGAGAAAAACATCCCCTCCCCTGCTGCCTGGCATTTCCTTGAGAGAACTGCAGAGCTGAAGGCAGAGGGAGCCTTTGCTACAACAATTAATTACGTTTTAGTGATTCCCTTTTTATTTTTTTTGCTGTCAAAAATGAAACAACCACTTGTCTGTCATGGTCTTGCAGACTGGTGTGAATCACACTGAGAGTGGGGTAACCTTGGGCATCTGCACACCTGGTTCTGCACAGCTTGTCTCAAAGTCAAGCAAGGAGCTTTAGGAGCAGTGGGATAGACAGAGAAATAGCATCATCCACTGAGGGCTGATGAAGTTACACTGTGTGCACAAGTTGGAGAGGCTCTATTTGCTTTCATGTGTGCTCAAAGGCACCAGTCCCACAGTCCTGACACTGCCTGTTTATCCAGAACAGGCCCAGTGTGGGTGCCTTGATTTCAGTATTCAGCATTCAGCAGCAATGGCTTCGTTAATTAAAAAGGAAAAAAAAAAAATTCAACTGAAAAGTTTTGTACAAGCATTGCTGGAGGTTCAAAGGGGTAGCCCGAAGCTGAGCACATGGAGGAGGCAGGAAATGTTTCACTGCTGGCAGCTGGTAGGTCTGGCTGTGCCTGCAGGATGACAAGGAACGACTCCAGTGGGGTTCAGGCCAGGTTACCTCTGCCTAGAAGCTTCTCTGGAAACCACCACTCATCCTCACCTTCCTCCACAGGGTACTCTGTTGGAGCAGCTGAAGTGAGGAGGACAGAAGTGCAGGAAAACCCTGCTAAATGCCAGTTCCTGGTGCCACCGAGTGCAGGTGGTACCACTCCACACCTCTCCAGCTGCTCAGCTCCCATCCCAGCACATTCCTGTGCCTGCTTTTGGCTTGGCTTAAGGGTTTAACCAGTCCAGCACACACCCATTCCAGATCCCACATTTCCAAAGCATTTAAGCACTTGGGTTGTCTTATAGTGTAATTCACAAGACACTCATTGCATGGACATTGATGGCAAAGTGCTGTGAGTGTTTTAAAGCCAGTCCAAGTGCTTGGAACAACTTTTTCCCATGGTAAAATACTTGGTCAATGGGTAATCCATGAGTGTGCATCCAACATAGCAACCATTTAAAAATAATAAAACTGAAAAATAACTCTATCTAAAAAAAGCCACGACCCTTAAAATGTATTTTCAATGACATGTATTAAAAATGAAAGGATGTTTCTAATTATATCTGCCTTTATACTTTCTTGAAGCTCAAAAATAGCAAAACCAGCCAAAGCCTAAACAAATAGAACAATTTTTGCTTTCAGATGAGTGAAAAACTCTATGTTCGTTAATTAGATTTTGATCAATCGTTTTGGTGGAAAAACGTATCTATTTTTCCTGTGTAGCATGAACCCCCCTTCCAGAATTTCAGCCTCTTTCCCATTTTCCAGGTGAACCCGCACGTCAAAATAAGTAAAAAAAAAATAAATCGATTCTCCAGGTTTTTACACCTCTCTAACAGGGACCAGTCTCACCTGATGAAATACCTACAAAGCGTAACTGTAAATTTTGTTGTGTACCACACACCCTTGGTCGATTGAGTAACAGCTGCGAGCCCTCCATCTATATTTATCACGTAACCAAACCTTTGTGAAACAGAAAGAGGGACAGGTTTTCCAGGCACGGTATGATCTGGGATTTCAGTGTGTGTGTGTGTGTGTTGGAGAACATTTTGACCACAAACAGAGCTGATTATCGATATAATTATGCTGCAATCACACCAGAGGAGAGTATCCAGTAAATCAAATCCAACTGTCCGCCCACTCGCAGAGAAGAGAGACTAAAACCTGTCAAATCAGGGAAGGAGGAACAGGTGGCCTCATTTGCCAAAAAAAAAAAGGCTGCTCCTCGCATGGCCGAGTGCTGAACATCCACACACACATTTATTAAATGCAGAGTGTTTAATACACTTTCTGTGCAGCACATTAAATGTGCTTCTGGTGCCTGCACCGATATAAAATGTGGCACGCAGGTCTCCTCGCACACCAAACAAATAACCTGGGACTTACTAAGTGCTGCCATAAGTTTTCACCTTTTGAATGTTTTTAATGGCTGCTGACAGCAGCGTGC
Source organism: Aleadryas rufinucha (assembly GCA_013397815.1). NCBI lineage: Eukaryota > Metazoa > Chordata > Aves > Passeriformes > Aleadryas > Aleadryas rufinucha. The sequence continues at coordinate 496,542 of VZTH01014969.1, read as the reverse complement.
AGCCTCTGTGGCAGCTCTGCCCGGCCCTTCAGCAGCAGCAGCTCTGCCAGCAGCTCAGAGGAGGCTCCTGCTGTGCTGATGTGGGACATCCCCTCTTTCCAACACAGGGAATGACTCCTGTTTGTGGAGACTGCTGCCTAGCTGGGGCTCTCAAGGCTGGCTCTCAAGAAATCCTTGGTGTCCCACCCAAGTGGTAATTGCTGCTTCTCCAGATTTTAGAAATTACTTTAAACTGAAGGAGGGCAGGGTTAGATTGGATACTGGTAAGAAATTCTTCAGTGGGAGGGCGATGAGTTGCCCAGAGAATCTGTGGCTGTCCAATCCATGGCAGTATTTCAGGCCAGGGACAATGGGGCTTGGAGCAACCTGGTCTAGGGGAAGGTGTCTCTATCCATGGCAGGGGGGTTGGACTAGGTGAGCTTTAAGGTCCCATCCAACCCAAACTGTTCCATGAGTCTATGAAATTTTGAATTTCTTTCATCTTCGGTGACATGGTGGGCACCAGTGGGCAGGGTGTGAGCGGGAAGAAATGCCAGATTCCTTTGAGCAGGGTGTTAAGGAGAAAAGCTAGAGGATATAATTTAGTCATGGTGCTGTGGCTCACTCGATGGGCAGGTCTGGAAGGGCACAGTGTGCTCTAACCACGGTTCACTATTTACTCATGGCCACAGGACAGCCACCACCCAAGGCAAGACCAAGAGATCCCAAAGCAGATGGCACTGAGAAAGCTCAGATCTCATGAACATTACCTTACAGAGTTTCCTCACGTTGGAAAGTGCAGGCATATAGGGCACATGTCAATCAATCTATTTTGGCAGCCAGTGGCAGCAGGTACAGGAAGAGCCTGCCGTGTTTTGGGATGCAAACAGCTGCGTTCCCCTGCTCACACAAGACTGATCTCTCAGCTGTGGATATTGCAATGACCAGACTATGAATCTTCAAACTCAAGGTTAATTCCTGTTTTCAGTAATGGATGGAAAAAAAGCTGAAAATCCATCAAAACTACAAATAGGAGGCAAATGCCTCTGAAAGCAAATGCCTTGAGAAAGTGCTGGCTATGGAATGAAACACAGGCACGGCAAACGCTGTGAGTTCTCAGGATTCAAGTGTAACCTCTTTCCAGAGGTTCCTGAAGGAAAAGATGAAAAACAGCTGAATGTCTTAGAAGGAAGGTTGTGGCAGCTGCCCTCCACCTGGAGATTCTCAAAGGCTCCAGTCTCTGGGATGCCTCAATCACGTATTATCTAAAGGGAGAAAACGTACAAGATTTGAAAGTACAGAAAATACAAGACTGTCTGAGATATACAGGAATTGCAGTCATGAGCCCAAGTACTAAATAATAAGACAGAATTATGATCTGTGGAGTCATTAAGTCTTCATTTTCCTAGCTGCAGATGATGTTGCCTCAAGATTCCTTTCCCAAGCATAAACCAGCTGTGTTCCTGTCTTGGTACTGAGGTTGCAACCCCAGAGATCTATAGAAACATGACAAATCTGGTATCTATGCACATCCCTTATTCCCAGGGCTAAAAGAATACTTTTGAAGGTGGAAAACTCCAGGAGAAAATGCTCTATAAAAAAGCTTAAGGGCCCATATGAAGGGGAAAGCAAGCACTTGCTTTAGAATGATGAATTTTTAATTGTTTTGTGTGATTTCAGTGGACACAAGCTGATGTAGGAGAGAGACCATTTGCAAAGTCCTCTTGTAGCAGTGCATGCTCTACAATTTAATCTGTAAACTGCTTCTCATAATACCCTGGAATGGTTTCCTGCCCTCAGTAGCAGAGTGAACAGTTGCCCACGTAAATCCCCCATGAGAGAGGTGACCCCTTTATGATGCAACACACACAGCAGAGGAGAGAGATCCTGCTCCACTCATAAAACCAATCATTCTTCCCTAATAGCTTACAATTTGCAGCCACCATAAAACCCACCCTGACCATATTTGGCAGGCAGGGGTGTGATTCTGAACTTGAAGGTTAAAGACCTGCACAGGTCCATCCCCGTGGCTGGACTGGGAAGAGAAGTCAGTAATTCACACCAGCTACCACCAAATGGCACTGAAAACCAGGAATCCCTAAAACAGGAGCAGAGGCCCTCCTGGAAGCTGCAGAGTTCTGTGCCACTGGGCTGTGCAGCATGGGGAGATGTTGATAAGCTCTGCAGCCAATACACCCAGCAGTGCCAGTGGGAACATTTCCTTTCCACAATAGGCACCGAGGTCTTTAACACGGAATATTGTATTTTCAACCAACTCAATGCCTCGCCACCCTCCTCTCCATGGCAAGCCATAGTGATGACATCTTCCTTATCATCTATAAAAATGATGTACAGCAGACTGCGGAGTTATTCAACAAGCAATTTCTAAAGATCACCTTTACTACAGCATATAAAACACATCTAGGACTCCCTTTCCAGGATGTCAGAATTTTATGAAGCATCAAGTCTCCACTTGCAGCTCCCTGTTATGAAAAGACCAGCTCTTCACGTCGATATACAGTGTTTTGCTTGCCTCAGCACATCCCCATGACCGTGCAAAAAGGTTGCTCGTGATGAGGATGGTTATTAAAAGCATCACTGAGGTGATGTAAGAGAGGAAAAACCACTTGCAAAACACACCTAAAAAGAGCTGAGCAGGTGCTGCTTTCTGCCTGCTCATCTTGCCTGAGCCTAAGGACCACCTCAATGGGGATGGTCCCAGCCAAGCATCATGAACACAGATGAGCTCTGCTATTGATGCAGCTTTTCCTAACGTTGTTAGAACTGAAAATGTGGCCCCAGGAATCAATTATGTAAATCTCTCGGATGGATAGAAGCCTTTTCCCACAAAACTGAGCATTGCAGATGATCATTTCTACCATCCCTGCAGCAGTGAGGGCAAGCTAAGAGCTGAGCACATGCTCAGAGCTAAGCACAGACTGTTACAGGAATTTCTGAGTCAAGGACTCAATCTCTTCTTGAGGATGCAGTGTTGATTCCTAACTGTAGAGATGAGTCATGAAGAGTCAAAAGACAGAGCAGAAACACATCTGTTACTCTGCTGATCTGAAGAAGAAATATTTTCTCCACCTCAGTATTTCACACCCATCCTCACTTTTTCCTACCAGCACCTCCTCTCCCATAGCTGTGTTTTCAAATCCAGGGACATCACCATTATTCAGGAATAGGCCCTCTAGCAAAGACGAAATGAAAGCACTATTACCAGCTCAGCAGTGACCAAGGATGTTAAATCCTCCTCTACTGGGATCAAACAACTGTCTTCTGGTGATTTCTGAGATTTGCATCATATTTGGACACAGTAAATACAAGAAAATTAGCCCAAAAAAGTCAACATTAGGTTAAAAAATAGGGTACCATAACAGTTATCTTCTGCATCTCAGAGTGCAGGTAGTGGAATTTACTGCATGGAAGAAAAGGTGAATGGATTTGAATTTAAGTTTCATCACTTTTAAGGTCCCTGGTAGCCAAGCCTCCCTTTAAAAGAGCCCTAGTGGACAATAAACTCTTTTAGAAAACATACAGCAAAGCAGCAGTGCCCAACAGACATAAAATTAGAGTGCTGTTATGTTTCAGCTGTTCACTTCCTTTGATACAGGCAGCTGGCAGCAAGACACTTGAAAAGATGGAAGAACAAGTAACTTCTAATGGATAAATACATATATTTTTCCACATCATATGTGTTTTAAATATACATAAATGCACACACTCACACACGTGTACTAATAGGATAAATTTACAGGGCAAACAGAAGTGAACAGTCACCAGTATAGATAGTGAGCTACCATTAAGCATTTAAAATAATTACAGCTTTTAAACCATGGAAACAAGAACTTTAAAAGAATATTTTTGAAGCATTTTCCTCTGGAATGAAAATTTCTCAGGCATTTCCTCCTGAGTGAAATCAGAAATCACCAGTGCCATTATATTTGAAAAGCAAAAGCTTCCTGCAGAAGATTTGTCACAAAGGTGTCCCCGAATTAACCCCCAAGAAATGGCCCAAGAAAGAGATTTTTAATAATATCTCAGGATGCAATTAGATTTTTTATTTCTTGTTAACTGTAAATAATTGTCAATTATGTGGATGCCTTTGCAAATGCTACTTCCATGTGAAGCCATGGAAAGGGCTTCTCCTTTCCCTACAGCCAGCGCTGACTTGCAGGAGGAAGGGAAGGCAGCTGCCCCCTCTCTCTGCACACTCCATGCCTTGTGCAGATCTGTGCTTCCAGGTCTGTCCCCATAAACCTTCCCTGTCTTCAAAGGGAAACAATTGGATGCACAGCTCTTCACAATGACTTCCTCAGTGAGACACACAGGAATCAAAGGATATTCATCCTCCTGGAAAGCCAGTTTCCATTGTAAGCCTTTCATTCAACAGTCTAAGCTGACCTGTCTTTATGCAAAATAATGCTCAACCAGTGAATTGCTGAAGAATTAACAAAAAAAACTACCAGAAAATAAATTGAAAAAGAAATCATTGACTTATTTGCATCAAAAGAACCCCCAGTATTCACCATAAGAAACCAAGAAGCTGTTATGTTTTATGCAACAGATCTTTGTCCTTGCTTTCCTCCTCCTCTTCCTTCTCCTCCTCCTCCCTTCAGCCCTGGTGAGTTGCTCAAGATCCCTGGAAGTCTGTGCAGCCTGGATCAGCCCATCCCCATCTCCAACACTGCTGGGATCTGCAGGATGGGAGAGTTTTTGGATGGTCCTCGGGAGCCCATCTCCTCTGGGCTTTCCTACAGAAATGGGGAAGGTTTTTTTGTCTGTTACTCAGCTCTGATGTGCTCTGGGTGTTATGTATTTATTTTCATGAGTGTTTGCAGCACCTTTCCACTTTGCAACAACAGGCTTTGTGCGCCAGGCAGAAATATCAATGTTATCAGACACTGTGTCAGCCCTTATCTGCAGCTGGCTGCAAACCCATCCCAGAGCAACCAAAACAGATAATCTCTTCTAGAAGAAAAAAACCTCCAACATTGCCTATATTTGGATTGAAGACACCATCAAATGGTTTTGTGGTTCTTTTTTTGCACCTGGACATACACAATAGAAAAACATCCCTTACTTTCTCGTAGATATGATTTCCTCTCCCCTCTGAAACACTGAATATATTTATATCTGATTTTTGCCATAAAGGTACAAGTCCTTGATGTCTTTCCTCTTTTACAGCATGTGTTCAGCTCTTATTTTGGCACTTGTGTAATGAAGATAAAGAGAAAAATATATTTTCATCTTTAGTGTAAACAGGTGTATATCCAGCAGGATGGGAAGGCACCGATCAGCAGGAGCTGCTCTCCTGCTGCAGGAGGAGCTTTTTCTGGTGCTTTGATTATCAATCCCTGCCTGGACACTTCCCCCTTCATGGAGATGCTGTGAGGCTGGAAAGGATCTCAGAAGCTTGGAGCAATGGTGATTATTGAATGAACTGGTCCTGGTTAACGCATTTGTAACACAACATTGAAATTCCATATTGAATTTCCTCGTTCTAAGATGAGGTTTGCCTCAGTAGCTTTTAATGGTGGGGCAAAGCCAAGGCATGGACAGAACACACAGGAGCACACAGAACATCTGCAACTCATGCTATGATAACAAAAACCACAAAAGCAACCAAACTAAAAGAACAAAAGTTCTGCAGAGCTTTTTAACCTTTGCCCATGGATTTCTACACAGAGAAGTGTTTCCCTTGCCGTGTTCAGTACCTTATTGGCTTTGTGTTAAGAGGGGCTGTGGTTCAGGAGGGCGAAACAGCGAGGGGACCACTGAGCCTTGGAGGAGATCAGCACCTCTGTGGGGTCTCAGGATGGTCTGAGAGAGCAGGAGCTCCACGGGGGTGGGAGGGGGCCTTGTGTGACCCCAGCTCCACGGAGGGGAGGCTTGGGGACCTTGCAGGTGGGGCTGGCAGAGAGCCAGGACCCCGAGGGCTCTTTCACATGGTTGGAAAATGTGCAGGGCAGCACTGCTGCCTCCTACAAGGAGCATGCAAGGCTGTGCATCCCTCGTGTGCTGCTGTAATTATTACTGCTCTCTTAATCACGTTATGCAAATGGGCTGAGCAGGAAGGAGGGAGAGGAGGCAGACAGAATAACTGAGGAGGAAAGGGTAATACTTTTGGGTGGTTACGACTTTGCTCCCTGATTAAAATTCCTGGAATTCTCAATTGTTTCTTATCAAAAGGCTTAAAAAGGAGGATTTTTCTTTTAATAAAAATAAACGAAGAAAAATGGATCTCTCATTTCCAGGGGATACAATGGAGATCACCTTGTAGTCTGGCAGCAGAATTGATATGATTTGCATTACCAAGGATGACTAAATGGAGTGTTAAATTATCTCAAAAAAAAAGAAAGATGTAAATTGATATTCATGACATCAACAAGGTTAGAAAGGAAAAAAAAAAAGATAGTGAGTCTTTACATGTCTTCTTGTACTATACAAGTGTTAATCTTATATTCCATGGGCACTACACTACTCCAAAAGGCATCTTCTCCTTTTGTGTGACACCTCTAGGAAATGATTTGCAATTATACACATCAGCACTGGAATGTGATGCTGCAGCAATCAGCATTGGCTATAAAAACACTAATTATTTCTGATAATTTCATTCTGTGGGTGCATTCTGAACACACACAAAAAGTTTAGTGAGCAGCAAATTTGATTTTGGAATTAATGCATTGCATTTTAAAGTTTTCTGTTGGGAAAGAGGTGGGGGGAAGGGAAAACTGCCTTGCTCATCAGCAATGTAATCTCTCAAAAATATATTTTAGCAATATTTAAATTGTTTCATTGCTCTTAAAATGTTTCATTGACTCTTCATAAAGATTCCATCATCATTCATGTATTTATCTATACAGATATGCACATACATGGGATATACATTGGAATAGGCAGGGAATATACAAGCTCTGTGCAATTCCATGATGTTACAAATCCATATTTGGCCACCACATCAGTATCATTAACTTGGGTTGACCCTGGGCTAACATTATCTTCTAACTTGTGGTCATTCTGGAGCATGGAGAACAGAGGATGTGATCCCAATCTTGCCACTGCTCCCAAATTTACTTTGGATCACACTGTAAAAGACTTGTGAGTTCAACCAAAATTTAAAAATTGCTACCTGTAACCAGCATTGCCCAAGTGCTTTGCTCAGCTTTTGGGACTTCAGTTTGAGCCTTGCCATAGCTGAAACTTTTCTATGGAGTTGTAAGTCTTGGAGTTGTGGGAGTACAGCTTAATCTTGCTCACTTAGGATTTTATGACTGCAATGTTGCATGATTTTTAGTAGGCCAGGGAAAACCGTGTAGAGCTATATTAATTTTAAAACATTAGGTTTAACTAGTTTCCAGATGTTTGGGACTGGCTGTGAGGTGTAAGTATTGCACATACAAGTCAGTGCTAAACACTCATCAAAGACTGCAAAGAACCAAAATGCACCAATTCTCAGCAAAATAAGAAATTCTTGCTATAGTGCTGACACAAAATGCCTGTAAAATCATCATGCATGTGTCATTCACCTTCTAGACCAAGGCATGATGGTGATACAGCATTGTCACCACAGCTCCAGTACTCTGTGGATTAGAGCAGTAGGGATTTCACCTGGAGCACATAAATCCCTTCCCAACAGCACAAACAGTCCCTGTGACAAGTATATCCATGGGCTATGCTCTGCCCTTCTCTGTCTTTCAGGATTTTTCAAGCATTTTTTCCTAGTTCAAGTTTTCACATTTCCCTATCAGTCTTCAATTTTATCATCTTTCTGGCAAGAGCACACATTTGAAAATTTTTCAGCTGTTTTCTTTTTCACTGTCCGATAGTGAGAACAATTCCTTCAGAATGAGGGAAGGACATTGATGTTTGGTTAATACCACAGGAAGGTGAGAGGTGGAGTGAAATGTAACCCTGAAGTAACAAAACCTATTTATTAGTCAAGTAACACTGTCTACTTCTTTTTATTCTTTATTAAAAGAAGTTGTGAATATTTTCTTTAGAGTTAAATCAAAATCTTTGAGTACTCAAGGATGGCAATACTGACTCATAGTCAGATGCCTCCTTCCTCATACCCAAACTTCCTGCATCTCCATTGAAATGCATCAAGCCCTTTAAATCTGTTGCTCATCTCACTGCCAAGACATTGAATTATAAGAGCTGATTGAAAATTTTTTTTTAATTCAGAACAGCAGTAAAAAGATTTATTTCACCTCTTTATCCTCCAATATTTCTGTATAGGTGTTTATTATAATACTTTATGTGGATGCTAACTTTAGATTTGCAGATACGCATTTATGAATAAAATATTGTAGATGAGATCATAGATTAAGGCTAACAAATGCAGTAGCGATTTTTTCATTTGTAGAAACACAATGACCTCCTTTGCATTGCAAATTTCACTGTCTTTGGGTTGGGGTGAGGATATGAAATATGCAATATCAAATAAGGATCTATAATAAACCAAAAGAAGATATCTGAGGAACAAGACGTCTGAAATTCCCCTTGACTTGGATTTAACAGTTTTTGATGTTTCAGTTCATTCCACCTTGGCTTGGCTCTCAGCGAACCCCAGAATTTGCTCTCTGCTGTCCTCAAATCACCTCTACACGAAGGGTTCGATGGGAGCACTTCCTGACGCAGCTTTACACCCCTCATCTCATGTCAGGGGCAGCATCATTTTCTCCAGAGCCCTTTCATGCTGGTGGGCATCAGTGACAATCAGCCCTGAGAAGCTCCCAGCAGCACCAGGTGGTTTGCAGCGAGATGTAAAATGCTGCATTTAACAACGGGTCCATTAGTGGAGCCCAGATGAAAGCTAAATTAAACACCTGCATTCAGATGTTTCTAAACAGTGTTTCCTGCTGTACTGACAAACCATACCTAGCTATTTTCCATGAAGGGTGTTATCTCTTTAGAGGAAATCTGTCAGAGAGACATCAGTCCAATACTCTCCATCCCCAAACAGTGACAGGGTTATACAAACCGAGTGCTCTTTGCAGGCTTGGGAGTGTCTTTGCAGGTTCCTGTCCCCATATGTCACCACTTCATAAAAGAAACTGAGCCTCTAATATCCTCTTAAAGCCTTATCACAAAACGATAACAGGAGGGATTTAGAGAAGTGCAAACACTCCCAAAGATGCAAGTAAAATCATTGCTTTACATCTGGGATGAGAAATGTTTCCTGTCAACCAAAATGCATTCTAACTTCTGTCCACAAATATCCATCCAATTAATTTCTATGGAAAAACCGAAACCAGGAGAGAAAGAGCCCCCTTAGTGGTACATTCTAATTTCATGTGCTCTGTTCGCTGTCTTTTAAAACCTAGCACTTCTTTTTGATGAATAGTCCTTGGCTGCCCTTCATCCTGGCAGAGGACTTTGCATTTCAGCCTTTATTTCTCATAGTGGTTTTTCACTCCAGATGTTCCCCCTTTGGACATTCCTGATCCACATTTAGCACCTCAGTTTTGGGTGCTGCCCACAGATAACCGGTGCTAAGGCCATTATCTTGCCAAACATCCGTGCAGCCAACATGTAGTCAATTATTTTAATATTGTCTTTTAAATGAATCGCTCTAATCATCCTGCCTGCCTACCTCTGAGGCCAAATTAACTTGTCAGTGTCTTTTGTGTTTTAAGGGTCAATTTTAGAAAGGTCTCAGCAACGGCCCAAATCTGCTCCCATTGAAATCAATGGCAAAACTCCCGGGATCCTCACTGGAAGCAAGGTTTTGGCAAGTACAGAGCATTTGCAAAAATTCCAGCCTTCAGGACAAAATGTCCTCAATATTTCAGAGGTGCCCTGCTCTGTGGCATTAAAGAAACATCTCCCCATGACACACACACAGAGCACTAACCCAGGGTGTCTTCCCTGTGCTCCTGCTCTGCGTGCCCACATTATTCTCATTTTGCTTTCCGCAGTTGCCTGAAGGCATTGCTGCTTCCTAAACCCCTTTTCCTTCCCCAACTGATTTCCTACCTCCTAGATTATTTATTTTCCAGTTGTTTTGACTGAACATTACAACAACCTGAATTTTACCACAGTGTTAAACCAGGAAGTTTCTTCTTCCTCCCCTTTTATTTTTCTTCATTTACGCCTTTTTTCAAAGTGATAAAACCCTTCACAATTTAGAAAACGTTCCATTTACCTGGTGTTTACTCCAGCTTTCATCTCGTTAAATAAAACAAGGCTTAAGACCAATCCCCAAAGCACCCTTAATTATTATTCCCCTCCAGTTTGATACATCACAGTTTGTCCTTCAGCCAGTGTGGATTCCGTGCAATCACCAGCTTCCTCCACATTTCTTTTGCAAGCAGGACTGTGGAGCTGGCCCGTTATAAAACGTAGATGGATTATAAGCACTGCCTTTCCTCTAATGCCCAGTTCAATAAATTAACTTTAATAAAGAGACAATCAAGCCAACAGTGGTTTGGCAAATCTCCTCCCTGAGGCATCCAAATTCCAACCTTGGGTGCCCAAGGCTGGAAGAACAGAACTGCACACAGAAAGGGAAGTGCTCATTTCAGCCATCACCTGCTATGTACTTCACAGCAGCATTAGGATCCCCAAACTGGAATGTTGTGCTATGTTCCAGGACTGAGAAGAGAGGTCTTGCCCAACGGTAATTTTGCTAAATCACTTAAAAGTCTAAATTACATACAGGGATACACAAAATAAAGGCAAGATCAGGGTTTGTTTATAAAGGAGAAACAACCTGGAATAGTTATCACACAATATTGCTTAATATAGAAACTCTTATAAGAAGCAGTGCTGGCTTACATGGACAGCAAATTCAGATTTTGGATGTGCGCAAAGTCACAGCAGAAAAGTTGTTCCTGAGGAAATCCTCAGCTGTGGGTGTTCCAAGTTTTGATTTTCTTTATTTCTAAATTAACTTCTGACTTTACTCAGTTGACTATGGGAACAGAAGAAGTTAAACAAAATGGTGCCCAGAACGGGGCTGGCATGGTTGATTCTGCTACAGAGGGCAAAGGCAGTGCCTGGCTCTTCCCTGGTCTTGGCAAGGAAGGAAGGAGCTGCACCTCCTGCTTCTCCACCAGCTCTTTGCTGTGGTTAAAGCCCTGGAAGATCTGGATATGGATCTGGTTCTCACCCAATTAGCACCGTCAGGGTGGCTTCTTGGTATTCCTGATAAGAAACCATTATTCAAAACCCGTGGGCAGTAGCACTCAGCTCCTGGCTGATATCTGAGCGGGCAACCCCCTCCTTCCCTCCGAGGCACCGTGTCCCCTGGTTTCCAGTCTCTCCACAGTGGTTCCATGCACATCTCACCCTCATACTGCTGTAAATACCAGGGAAACTATGGGGCTGTGCTGCAAAATGCAGCTGACAGCATTTAAATCAATGTCAAGCCAGCCAGGAGCAGTTTGCCTTCACCAAAAACCTGGAACAGCCAGGAAGGAAAGAGCAGAAACATCTCATTGATTACAAATAAATAGAAAAAAAAAATCCCATAATTGTTAATTTTGGTGATATTTCATCCAGATATGGCAATCATCCATTTGATACACTTTTTGTTACTAAAAGGGCACTCCCTACCACCACACAGAGAGAAAAGGCAGGCAATTTATTCTTAAACATATTTCTCCTGAACTGACCATGACCTCACTGGGTGTATATTTCTCTGCACTTGACATTATCACAGAGTGAAAGAGTAGTTTTACCTTGCACATAAGACTTAAAAAGAGTCAGTCATTGATCTTGGTTTTCATTTCTGCCACAAAGGAACGCACAGGCATTTTTTCTTCCACAAATGTGGATTTGGGTAAAAGCCAGCTTTACTTGCCTGGTAATATACACCACCAGTTTGTGTGTGACTGGCAGCTGATGCTCCTGCCTCTGAAAGAGGAGAGCAGTGGCATTTGTCATGGCATGCCTCTGACATTTTCCACAGCAAGGGGCAGATAATATCAAACTCCTGCTCATCCATTCAACTTCCTGGGGAGAAGCAGACTTCAAAACTAAACCCAAGGAAAAATAGGCTGTTAGACACCTGTCCTAAATGCTGCAGGAAAAAGAAAGTGTTTATAAATGTATCAAACTGCAGGAACAGAATTTATCTTTGATTTGTCCTTGTTGGTTCTTGTCTGTGCAATTACAGCCCCCCTCTGCTAGGGCAGGGCTTGGCCACCGCGTCCTGGGGAGCCACAGGAGGTTTGGGTTTATTCCTGCAACAAAACCCCCCAAAAAATCTCCACACGGAGGAGGAGACACAGTATTTGAGAGCTCAATGTGTCACCTCTTGGCAATGAAAAGAAGCATCAGCAAAAGCAAGGCTGAGCATCCCACAGGGTCCATCCACTACAGACTCCCTGTGCACCAAATCCCCACGGCAAATGGAAGAACAAGAGCATTCACTGCAGCTTTTTCAGGCATCCCCAAATCCATGGGGCAGCACAACGAGTGCCAGCCATGCTACAGAGAGACCCTGCTGGGAGACGTATCTTGGAACAGTTTAATCTTGAAGTTTAATTCCTAAAGATGCTTCAATTCCCCACAAGACTGAATGGCCAGTCTGTCTGACACCCTGTCCTTGGAAGGTTCAGGTGGCCAAGCACTGTTTTGTGTCAAACACTTGCAGTGTCAGCCTGTTTAACTGAACAGGGGCTGGATTGGGATTTCATCCCAGAGCTGCAGCTCCTGCTGCTGAGGGAGGAGAGCCAAGGGCCAGGAATGCCAGGGGCAGTGCTTGGCGTGCCTTGGGCCAAGTCCACCATCTCTGCAGGATCTGTCCAGTTCTCTCTTCAGCATCCAAAAAATATTCCTTTCCAAAAACATGACACTTGAAAGCGATTATATAGTACCAATGAGCAAGAGAGAAGTCTTTCGTGGCTGAGGCACCATTATTTTCATTAAATCTCCAACCACTCATTTTCTGATAAAGTACAGTTTCCTCTGGGCTCTTTCCACGAATTTGTGTGCTTACAACATAAAACCAGTTGCAACCTGAAGCCATAATTCAGCCATATAAACTCAAAATGATAAATCCAGAGTCTCTTAATCTTTGCCCTAACCCTCTTTGAGTTCAGGATGTATTTTTTTATTCTCTCATTGTGATCACGTCCTTCTTTCATTTAGTGCATTTACTAACCCATAAATGTTTATACCACCCATGCAAACCTTCCCATGCTGGGAGAAGTTTCACTGAAGCCTACAGTGTACAAAACTAAAGTTGTGTGTAGCCTTAATTTGTAAATTCACTGCCACAGAAATTAATTTCCTGTGTATTTGGACACTGGGTTATATAAATATCTGTTGATGGCTATGAGCATGTATTTAAACTGCAAATATATAATTATCAAATAACATTAATCCCACATAATCCGTGTGTGTGAGGCATGTTCACATATAGAATATGCAGCACATGTAATTTAGTTGCAGTTTCTAAAGTGGAGAATCCAAGATTTAAACAGGAAGCTAACAGTACAGAGAGATGTCAGGAAAAGGGAGATGTAGAAAATGACCCAGAGCTGAACCTCGGTGACCTCCCATCCATCAATGTAAGTAGTAGAAGACTCAGTGCCAGAATTTCTGCATAACAAGCAAAATAGAAAACCACAATAATAAGAAAACAGAGCGCTAACCTGAGGTAAATCAAACTAAGCCTTCTCCACTGGAATGTTTTTGCATGGATGTGTGTTTTGCAGGGAGATACTTTACTTAGCATTACAAATGTAAGTTAGACTATGGTGCATATAAGCACATCCATATTTCATGAATCTCTATGTAGCTTCATGGTATTATCATATAAGTGCTATAGATTCCTTTCCTGGCTGTAACAGCTGAGTGTTTTCATTTTAATGATCCTTATTATTATGCAGACTAAAGGAATTCAGAAGATCATCAGGACTTAGAAATTTCCAGAGTGTTTTTTTTCCCCCTCACTGGATGTTCTGTTCGGTGTTGCCTTGTTTTTCCACCGTGGGCCACATCTCCCACAGCTAAACTCTTACTCAGATAAGGGCCAGCTCTGTAGCCCCTTTGTGTTTTGAGGGCTCTGGGGGTGTGGGTGGGTGGGGTGCTCTGGGGCAGAGCGCTGGGCTTGGGCCAGGTTGTAGCGGGTGGCCTTCAGAGTGAGTGCTGTGTGATTTACCCCATCTGCCTCTCAGGGGCCTGAGCCTTCTGAGGGAGAATAAAAGGAGCCTTGGCTGAATGTAAATGATGTTTTCATATGGTAATATATTACTTGGCTTGGACCGAGTGGTGCAGTGGCACGAGGTGCACTGGGGACATAAAAGAAAACAAAAATCCTCGTTCTGAAGAATTTATAGCCTAAAAGAACGAGCCCTGGATTCTCTCCAAGGTAAAAAAACTCTTGAGAATATATCCCAAGATATTTTTGGGAGAAAGATTTTCAGGATATTATGGCTCATAACACTAACATCTAGGAAACTCTCAGGATGTAGGGGGATGCTGCTCCTGGTGCTCACCTTGTGACAGCCCTGCAGCACCGACGGTGCAGGTCAGATTGTGTAGGGGAAAATATACAGCCTTCTATCAAACACTGCTGAAACTCAGAAAGTGTTGTTTGTGGAAGCCAGCGTTGAACTTTTCAGGCTTTCTTATCTAAATCTTCCCAGTGGGAGATGGGTCAGAGACAGGGACCCTGAAACGTGCCACACATTGGGTCACACTCATTACTCAGTATGGATGCTTAAAGTGCTCCAGAAGGGGAAAAAATCCCACAAATCAACCCCAAACCCCCAATCTCCTTTATTTCCACGTCCTCTAAATCAATCCAGCATTTGGCTTTTTTGCTGTAGTCTCTTGGGTGCAAACCTGTCTGTATCCTTCTTTGTGAAGGAATTTGCTTCATGCTGGGCATTTGTTTTGCTCAAATGCAAAAAGCAGTTTTGCTTGGAGCTTTTACCGGGCTCCAATTTCATGTGTGGCACTGCTGGGTCAAACTTCCTTCAGCAGGGAGGCTGCTACAGGGGTCACACACCTGAGCACATCTTCATCACCCACTTCCACCTACGGGATCCAGCAGAATCTATCTCTGCATTAAAATTTTGGGAAAAAGGAAAGATTGGGCCACGATATCTATAGTACTGTGTACCACCTGCATGGATCACAAATCCAGCTCAGTGGAGCATGCATGATTAGCTAATGGGATATTACATCCCATCTATTGGCTTTTACCATCTTTTAAGAGAACATGATTATGCCAAATGCACAGTTGAGGGCTGGATTTACGGGAATGTCCAGCCTCATGCCTCCCCACGCACAAAATCCCAACCTGCAGGATTTCAGTGGAAACAGCAGCACACAAACATCGGGATTGCTGAAGAGGACGAGCTGTTGAGAGGATGCCCTCTTTATTACCTGCACGTTGAGCGTGTGCTGTCAGGGTTTTATATGTGACTACATTGGTTTAAACAAACAAGAGCGTGGTGTAGAGCAAAAAAGCTGGCAGGAAGAATGATTTAAGATGAATCATCCTTCAGCAGCCACTTAAGGGCTGCATGGAGGCAAAGCCTGGGTAATTGGATCACAGACTCCTCCCCGAGAGCCCCTGCCGAGCAGCAGGAGTAGCTCTGGCCAAGCTCTCATCCAGGGAATTCAAAGACAAAAAAATATCACCAAGGCTTAACAGGAGAGCCATGTCCCTGGTGTTAGATGAGCTGGATCTGAACACAAGTGACTTGTCTGAGACAGAGAGAAGGTTTTAGGTGTGATGGATCTGTACAGGCTGTGGGGTGGTTTAAAAGCACACTCTGAGCTTTGTTACTGCTGCAAAATACAGAGTGACTCTTTGTTAGGGTTTGATTGCACATCAGCAGCGCACCATTGAGCTACCCCTCTCCATCATGCCCACTCTGATTTGGTTCATGTGGCAGAGCATCCCCAAGGATGTAAACGTGGGGATGAAACAGCCCTGGAAGATGTGCTCCAGAGGCGTGCAGTGTGCTCCCAGCACTAATGAACATTCAGCCAACACGCTCAGATTAGAGCCATCCATGAGTAAAATCCCTTAAAATTACTTCTGTCCCCAGCAGCAACTGCTCTACTCTGCAAACCTGTGCTATTTCCCAGTGTAAACAAGCCTTATTGTTGTTGCAAGAACACATCTGGAAAGCCACAGATGTCCCCAGAATGGACTTCTCAAGGGAAAGGAGTCCCTTGGCCAGCCCCAGGCAGACACAGACACAGGACTGGTGCATTCAGAGTAGTACAGCCCCCTCTCTAATCTTAAACAGAAGTGAATGATCAGAGAGGGGATACAAATGTCACCTCTTTAATCCTCTCAGGTGTAGTTTACCCAAGAACAGGCCTCCCCCTGCTTACCTTGGAAAAAACTGCCTCCCACAACACCCAGCTCTGTTCAACAGAAGAGCAGCAGTGATGGAAACCTCGAGGTGAACTCAGCCGTAGCTGCTGGGAGGATACAAAGCCCTGTGAAGCCCAGGGTCTTTTCAGCAGCCTGAAGTTATGTGTCTCCACTCTGACAGTTCCTTGGATCTCACAGCGAGCACACCCCTCCCAGAGAAACAAACGCATTGTTTGGTCAACAGTGAAATTGTTTAGTGGAAAGAAACCAACTCCGATAAACGCTGCCAGCTCTGCCTGCCCTGTAGCACAGAAGCCAAAATAGGTGAAATAATAAAATGTGACTATATATATCCTGTGAGCATAGGAGTGCTGAGGAGGAGGAATGCATAAATAGCAACAAATTATCCTCACGCACTTACTGGTAAGTCTGTTTATTAGATTAAATTAATAATAATGCTGCATTAACTGCCTCTGCTATCCAGCATGCACACTCAGGGGTGTACCTCGAAAACAGAAGTAAAATTTCTCTTAAATACCTTGCTGGACATTTGTTCTTGAATAAAGCCGTCTTAATTAAGCAGCTGCCTTTTAATAATAAACCAGAGCCAAAGATGGTGCATGATAGGTGTAAAAACCATGAAGCAGAACCAAAACTCCACTAGGGATCCAAGGAGACTCTTAGGAACACCAAAAGTTTCTTGATTTAAACAGACTTTTTCACCCATCCCCTCCAAAAAAAACCCCAAACAAACCAACAAACCAAAAAGAGAACTTTTATTTCTATTTGTTTTCATCTCCCCTTTATTCTCCTAAGAGCTGAGGCACACAACGCTTGGCATTAAAAGAGGAATCACTGAGCTGCTGAAGGACCACGAGTTGATTCCACCCCTCCTTGCCCCAGGGGCAGGAAAACCCAGTGCCCACCTCTGGGGACACCTTTCACAGCCTGCTACAGCCCCCTGAGCCCAAAGCAGCACCTGGACATGCATCCCAATCTTCTGTAAAGCTGCCCCAAAGCCGTCAGACATCACAAAGAGGAACAAATATCAAATGGTAAAACCGCTCACGACACACGCAGGCACAGCCCAGTTTAGCACAGCACCAGGAAGGTAATGTTTGGAGTTTACAGAAAGCAAATTCAAGTAAGCTCTAAGTCAATCAAAAGTGACTGAAAACTACTGTGGTCCAAATATGTGTTCAAAAAGGTCACAGCTGGTGTAATTATCCTTGCTAGACTTAGCACGTGTTCAGCTGAAGACTGCCAAGAACTGAAGAACACTCCGGATGCCTAAGAAACTGTCACCTCATTAAAATAAAAAAATAACTAAAAGAATTATAATTTAATAGCACTTCAAGGTAGCATACAGGAAACAATTTCTTTGGGAAAGTAGTTGGAAGACTTTTCAAAACCAAACTCTTTCCTCCACAGAATCTCCTTTCTGCGGCAACAACCCCAGTCAGAAATACGAACCACAGCTCGCATCGAGTGGGATCACACGTGAATGACAATATGATGGAAAGGGACTGAGAAACAAAGCCTCAAAAATGTTAATTGTATCTCAAAGGGAGAGTAAAATCAATAAATGCTATTTCTAAAACAACATAGTATCCATCAGCAAAGATATCTGATATAAATCAGTAAAAGCAGTGTTATGAGAACGGTAATTTTTCCTAGTTATGGGAAAGGCTTCCTTTTCTTTATTGCCACCAGCACAGCAGTCTTCACCTCTCTCCTTGCAAATAATGCACATTTTGGTGGTGTCCCCCAGTCCCACCCTGTGCCAAGGACAGGCAGCCCCAGCAAACCGTGCACAACTCCAAAGGCAAAACCGTAAAGGTTTTACTGGCGACCTGCAGCACTCCTAAAGCAGGCAGTAATGAACTCAGAATCTATAGGGGTAGAGATCACTTTGGACAGAGTAAAAAGCAAGAGGAGAGGTTGGTCTGAAATGTCAGAAATATTAGCTACAGAGAAGTACAGTAAGTGAATCAATGAGAACAGAGCTACTGGGTAAAAGGATTAAATGGCTAATAGAAGGGAGACTCCACTGACCTCCAACATGGGAAGGAGTTGATAATGAGATAAGTAAAGCTTATGAAGATAATAACAGTGTAATTATGGTCGAGTTCAAACTACTAAGTGTATATTAGGAAACCCCTGAGATATATATAGATATAAAATTCTGGATAGCTAGTAGTAAATGATTACCTTTTAGTCCAAAGTGTAAGAGGCTCAAAAAATATGTCTGGATTTGAGTTTAACCTATAACCCAACAGTGGGACGACATAAAACATTTTACACCTCGTTTTTAAGGAACACACAAGAAGGCACAGCGATTATGGAGCGATTTATCCCCTGCAATTTCTTTTGCCACCAGGCTGCACCGAGGTGGGGACTATAAATGCGCAGAGATATCCTGGGAGACAGTCTTGGCCCGAGGGACACGTGCTCCCAAGATCCAAACAAACAGAGGAAGGCAGCAGAATGGGGCAGGGCGAGTTTCTTGCCCAGTTCTTGTCCCAGCACTTGTGAACTCGCTCTGTTTACTGTAAGGGAACAGCGTGTACGGGGCTGAATCCTATAAAATCACCCCTTCGCTTCCTGCCAGCAACTTCTCTGCATCCCCACTGCTTTATGTTTTGTTTCCCCATTTTTTTAATTTAATTTTTTCAAAAAACATGAAGCAAGGGATACCACCCACTGCTGAAGATGCCAAATCAGACAGATTAGCCAACAACGCGTGACAAATTCTGCCTTTATTGGAAAAGCACAAGTAAGCCTGAAGGATCACATTTTTAGAGGGACTTACTTCATCTCAGTCTCCTGCCTCAAGCCTGCAATCAACTGACACTGCGAATAGCAGGATTTGATTTCTTATCATCTAATTTGTGGGTGCAAACAGCAGCAGTGCACTGAGAAACCGAGCACTTACAATTCCCATCGACTTCGTTTATCCTTGCTATTTGTGCTTACAAATCAGGGCGATGCTTGATCTTTGAGTTCCATAATTTCCCCTGCAATTGGTTGTACTCACAAAATTGCACCTGCGGTTGATTGCTGGAGCAGATTTAGGGGCTGGTTCTGAAGATGCAGCCCATGATTTTTGGAAAGCTAATGTTGGAAGAAAGAGAAAAAAACAGCTCCCACAAAAACAGGAATCGGGTTTTAGCTAAAACGACAGGCACATTATTCAGTAAAATGAAAGTGACAGGCATCAGAAGGTCTTAATAGATGCAGTACACACTTCTACCTGGAGAATACAAACATAGCTCAGGGAAACACTTTTCTGAATAGCTGTCAATCAGAAAGTGGTAATAAAAAACTAAATAAATGCAGATCTCAAACATCTCAACTCTATTTGTTCTAAACAGGGCATAAACAACTGTGTATCACATCACACGTGTGCCACTGTGCATGGCAGTGTGGGGACAAATGACTGCTGGAGTGCATAAGTTGTAATTGGGTCATTTGTGAGCAGTCACCATCATTCCATGATCAAATCAGGGGTATCACCAAGTGCCTGATCCTGCATTTATACTGCTAAAAAATATCCATCTTTCCATGCTTTGCTGTGGCTGTGAAACACTGGGACACGCATAACAAAGATTGAGCAAGAATTTTTTTTTGTTCCAAAGGACTTCTTAGGTCACAAAAAATACAGAAAAAGTAGAAGAGACAGGTAGTAGGAAAATAACTACACAAATGTAAAGTCATTTATTAATACAGTACAAGTGTGTGCTCTGAAAGGGACAGGTGGGAGCTTACTGGGAGCACAGGGCAGTGAATTATTTAAGTCAAGTGCCTTTTAGGGCTGTGAAAACAGTAACTGAAAAAAGGCTATTAGGCCACTTTGTCCATACTCTGCCTCTAAGCCTTAAAAACCCCTTACTGCTGAGCCAGATAATGAATTTTTAATACCTAATTCACTGTTGTTAAATATTCCAAATGATGGAGCTTTTCCCACTTTGGGAAACAACTCTACTCTCTAATAAAAAAAACAAAACAGATATAAATTGCCAACAGAAGGATTTTGAACCAAAATTCTTCTGGCAGCATCCCATGGCTGCTCTTCTATTCCCTTTCAAGTGTCACACTGCAGAGATACCTTCAAAGGGGCAGGGTGAGGAACTACATCAAACTAAGAAATCCTTATGTCTAAGAACAATCCTTCAGCTTATCTTCCATGTAACTTATTTTTCCCAGGTAGTGGCAAATAGATGAGAAATGAAGCCTTGAAGGGAAAAACCTTCAGGGAAGGTGAACTCCAACTTAGTGCAAAACATGAAGGTAGAAGTGACACACAAGAGACCAGCATTAATTCTCTGAAACCTCAAAAAAGATGTGTCCCATTTCCAACTCAAAAGCATCTCTGCCTGACAGATCTGCAGGCTCTACTTTGGATCTGAAGCTCACATTCATTTTCTCCCATTTTCTCTTTTTCCACACTTAGTCACAAGTAGCAAAAGAATTTTAAGTCAATTCAGGCTCCCAAATCACCAATTCACCATTTTTAGAGGACTTGTTTTAGCTCATTTGAGCTTGTGTGTGTGAGAGAGTGGACAATGCCTAAAACTAAGGTCCAACACTTGTCCTGTACTCATGCCTGCTTTCCATCACTGATGGAGCAACAAGGAGGGAAAATACATTTTCTTACTGATATGGAAGGACAGAGCCTAGAGCACAAAGAGAGCCTGGCCTTTTGCCAAGAATTTGACTTTTCAGAGGAAGAATGTACCTTAAATAAAAGCATCAATAAGAAAAAAAAAGAAATCACCATACAATGCACTCTTGGGTCAGCAATCAAGAACAGGCTGCACTTCCAAAGGCTTCCTTGGACAAGTCTGGGGAGATGATGCAGTGGTCCATTTGTTTTTAGAAATCTAGTGAGTTGTGTTGGGCCAGATTTTGTCCTTGTGCACCAGGCACTGTCCTATTTCTTCACTGAGATCCTCTTCATTTTGCCTGTCTGTTCAGATGGGCATAGGACAAATTTTCCAAGCTGGGTCCTAACTAAATTTGGTTAGGAAACTGAGTACTCTTTTGGGGAAAAAAAAAATCCATGAAAAAAGAGCTAAAAAAAGATGAAAATTATCCCAGAATGTTTTTATATTTGTGATTTCAAGAAATGAATAATTAAAGCTGTCTGGAAGAACTCAGATGGAAACTGTGGGTTTATTTTATTTTCTAAACCAGCTACAATGCTGAGGTAGCTCATCAAATAACACCGGGGAGAGGAGCTCGGCCAAGACTCTTCTGGGCCTTCCTGCCATTTACACAGCTTTGCCTGCTTGTTTCAAGAGGGAAGAGAGCCAGAGAGCAAAGCTCTTGACCCTGTGAGCACCGGCCCCGGGGCTGAGAGCAGAAGGGTCCTTAGTCACCTGGTGACCAGCAGCTGGTTCAGTCTAAACTTAGATAGTTAGGCTTAGAAACTTATTTTGCCTCATCAGTTAAACCCCCCCTCAAATAACAAACCAAAGCAGAGATGTAGATTTTTCATGAGGTGTAAAAATGCTGTTCCTAGCATCTCTTTATGGGCACGAAAGCAGAAACAAGCTTCTCAGTCTCTGCTTGCCTCCATGCATTGCCTTGCACTTTTGAAGGCTGCACAGCAAACCCCCAGGGCTGAATCTCTGCTCTGCATGATGGATCATCAGACATACAATTCCCATTATTGTTAATGGCAGTTGTGCATCAAATTACTGCACGTGGCATTTGCTAGTCCTCTGAGCTACCTGCTTCCCTCTTGCAGTGCAAGCACGTAGGAAATGCACCACGATATTGCTGCTTTTGGAGGTTGTTAGCTGCGAAAATTTGTGCAATAAAAAATTTGCTGCAAGCTTTCATTATCTTAATAACAAAAAACTACACAGAATTTTCACTTTTTACTGCAGAGCCACCAGTACTTTATACTGTGAAGAAGTCCAGAAAAAGCCAGGCAACAAAATTTAAAGTCGATCCATAGGCCACCATCAATGATAATTCTGGGGAACTCTGCTAGAGGTTAACACTAGTATAGGGCATAAAATGCTATTGAGAAATACTTGGGATTATTTTTTATGATTTTATTCTAGTCATATCTTCCAAAGAAACAGCCTGGACTGAAAGTGCTGAGTAAATGAAAAGGGAAGAGTCACAGAGAGGGCAATCACAGTCAGAGGAACAAGTTACCCTTGCCTTTGATGTGGTGGAGTCAAAGCTGCCTGTTTGTGCATCATGAG
The DNA here is from genome assembly GCA_013397815.1 of Aleadryas rufinucha. NCBI lineage: Eukaryota > Metazoa > Chordata > Aves > Passeriformes > Aleadryas > Aleadryas rufinucha. The sequence goes on along the minus strand of VZTH01014969.1, from coordinate 474,045 downwards.
CAGCAGAGGAGGACAACTCTTCTCATCCAGCATCACCTGGCACTGGTGTCTCCTGCAGTGGGACCAGTGCCACTGCCACAGGGAGCACGTCCCCGAGCAGGGCACAGGCAGCAGATGAGGTTTGTTAGCAGGGTTTTCATTTTGTGCTTCCCTCTCGTTTGAAAGGAGTACAAGAAAATTGCTGTCAGACCCTCGAGGTCTCTTTTCCTCCCTTCTTCCTCTACTGTCTGCAATGTTTTCACACTCTGTGCAATTTCAGTCCACTTGCTGATGTGCAAAGGAAAATTTCAGCAAATGTACATCTGCTTATAGCTCCATTCTGCATTTTGTTTAAAGCCTAACCAGGCATCTGTAAGGGAACAGACAGGTTACTGCTCTGAGCTATGAAATATTCATACAAACAGCAGTGTGATGCCTCACCTTTGCTCCTTCCCATAGACGATGGTCTGGCTGCTCCCCAGAGCCAAGTTTCAGTGTCAGAGAGAGGAGTAAGTAGCTTATTGTGCTGTTAATATATGATTATGTCATCTCTCTCAGCACTCTCCCACTAAAGAGGCTGAGACCTCCAGGTCTGCAAATCCCCAGCTTGAAACGGAGCTGGGGATTTCTTGCCCGTGGGTAAAGCAGCTCAGCTGTAAGATGAGCTGGGTGGAGATTCACAGGGAAAATGTTCTGTGGCTTTTGTTTATTTACAGGAATCCTATTTAAAAGGCTTCAGAGCAGGAAGTCTTCAGCACATAGTTTATCTTCATGTAGAAGGATGGAGGAGACCTTAACACGGACCTGTTGCTCTCCTCTTGATCTGCAGAAGGACAGTGGCTTAGACAGTATTTGTTTTTAAAACTTGTTGCTTCCTTCACTGGCAGTTGCACCTGAATGAGCCAGGAAACCTCCCCCACTGCAGCCTCAAAAAGACAAAATTTATGGCCTCTTCCCTCTTGAAATGGAGGAGAAAGAGATCATTTTCTTGCACAACACACTAATAGAACCTTTCCAGAATCTGTCTGCTGGTCCCAAGGCAACCCCTGTTACTTCCAAGCCAAATTCCTAAACTATACCAGCTGCAAATCCCCTCCCACCTGGTTGCAGAGCTAGAAATCACAGGTGGTGATTACAGGCCAAACCCCAGTGAGCTTTTGAGATTTCTGTGTTGTGAGACACACAGGTCTTGAAAGATGTCCCTGCAGCAATAAATAGTGAGACACAGAACCCCTGGAGTCTGTAGATCACCCTGGCTTCACAAGAGGATGCTGACCTCATTGTTCACTGCCCAAAAGTCCTTGGAACTTTATGGGCCTGCATTAAAAATCTAAATCTTTTCATTTGAAGACCTACTTTTTGATGGATAGTGGAAATAAGTTTAAAGTAACACTTTGTCAGCCAGAAATCATTATAAAGATAAATTCAAGTGATGCCTTTTTAAATGCCTCTTTGGTTAATATTTCCATAGTTCCTCCCTGCATCCTAGGGGAAATAAAGGTCTACTGGTGATTATTTTCCTACTTTTCATTGTCCCATGTAGACATTTTATTTTTAATATTAAGATCCAGGGTAGAAGATATCTGATTTATGTAGCTGGCATATTAATGGCCACTAACCTGAGACCATTTTTCTTTCTTCTTTTACAAAATAGATGTTCTGAAACCTGTCAATTCCTGTTTCAGGAAGAGACCAAAAAAATCCTTCTAAAAGCTTTTTCAGATTTAAGGAACTGTGGATTTGAGGAAGAAAAGAGCAGAGAGAGTTCTGCTTCAAAATTTTGGCCTAAAAATGGTTCTAACATGAAACCATCAAGTTTCTGGCTCTCTCGTGCTTCACACAGGTTTTCTTGGGTCATATTTTTTGTAAGAATATCCAACATCAAACTTTAACAAAGCAGTACTGAAATTATTGGCCACTGTTAATCTCCTGTGTTTCAGATGAGTCACTTTTGACTTTTATTAGGAGGTGGGAAAATCTCTTTCATCTAATTCCCATCATCTTCATTCATGCATGACAACTTGTCTCCATTCTCCGCCTCTGCACTATGTGTGAAACAAGATGTCTCAAAGTCTAATTCTAGAATTCAAGTACTGAACTGAAAAAATTGCTCAAGTTTCTCATATATTTCTGTAGCACAGGCTAGAATTATTAATAGTCATAAAACACAAGGCCCTTTGCCCACAGCTGCTCTGCAGGTGGAAAACCAGTGAACTTTACAAGAAATTGGCTTCCAACTATTTTATTTGAAGCACTAGAGAAGAATAAGGGGTCTAATCTTTCAAGGACAGACATAACTTCAGCCTTGTGCCTGCCAGCAGACTTCAATAGGACGAGTTAGGATGATAGATTTAATTGTCTGTTCGGGATGTTGCTGAATCAAGGACTGGACTCCAGTGGCTGATAGATGATCTAAATTGTGAGACTTCATGGAACTGGCTAAATAGCTCTTCCCAAGTGCAGCTGGACTCCTTTCTGCCTTGTAAGATGATAATGGCAGTGCCAGTTAACATCCGTGTGTCCACAGAAGGGAATCGGAGAGAAAAAGGAACACAGGGCTGAGCAGAGAATTAAAGTCACTGCATTGCAAAGAGGCTGAGGAGATGTTTCCCTACCAGGAACATTTCTGATTGCCCAGGCCAACCCAACACGTCTGACTGGGCCTGTCCTTGCAGGCTCCAGAGAGAAAGGGCAGTGCTTAGGGACAGACCAGAGGTGCTCTGGAAGTGGAAGCGTGGAGGTCGATGTGTTCCATTAAGTGCTCTCTAAAGCTGGCTGAGGATTTTTGCTGGAGCATCTTTCTGCTCACAAACATTAGTATGCCAGAGAAGAAAACATGTTTTACAGCAAATTCATCAAAATGTTTGCTGGGGAAGGTTTCTAACCTCCAAATGAAGCATCTTGAGAGAAAGATGCAAACATCTAATTGGACTGTGTTCCTAAAAAGTCAGAAATACACACTCTGTGATCTTGGAAGCAGAAAGTTGTTCTCCCACATCCCAGAGGCATTTCCCTGCCACTGCCCTGGAGCGGAGCTTCTCCAGTCTCTCTGCTGGGACTGCTCCATGTGGAGAGGCAGCTGGGTGAGCACATGGTAGCTCAGCCCAAGCCTGGCTTCAACTCTGATCTCCCACATCCTGGATGAGTGCCCACCAGCACAGAAATGCTCCTTTGCAGTCATTTCCTTTCAGCTGATATTTTGGGGAAAGAGGAATGTGCTACAGCAGTTCCACTAACAAATAAAATCCATGAAACCCTTGATGGGCCAGAGAAGTTATTTCTCACCATGTCCACTGCACAGAGAGTGAATCTGAACACCTGCCCTTGAACTTACGTTCAACAACTCCTCAGAGGCCATTTTCCTCTGCAGAGGTCTGCCTGATGCATTTAAATTATGATCTTAAAAGAACTTCCTCTGAGTGCCTGTGCTGCCTGCCTGGTGTGTCACCCTGCTCTGAGTGACCTCCAGCCACTGCTGGATCTCCTGTGCGGTCACACCTGCACATGTGCTCAAAAAAGGTGATTTTTTAAAATCTTCTCTTGTGGCAGAGAAGGTAAACCATCACACAGCAAGAGACAGCCCATCCTCATTTTTGCTTTCAATTAGCTTTGCTTGAAGAGGGACATGGTAAAAGCCTGGCTTAGAGGTGCAGCTGAAAAATGAGCAAGCCTAAGTCTCTTTTTATTGTGCTTGATTTCAGAGAAGCCACACAACAGAAATTATTCTGGCTTTCTCTGTCTCTCACACATGGTCTTACTTAGAAAACGTGCTTAAGTTCTGGAAAACCTCTGCAGTTTTGGTAAACCCTCAATTGTTCTCCTGAGGGAAGTTTCTGTTGAATGACGTATCTTTAATCACCTCAGTCAGAGTTTCTAAGAATACGATTAATTAGTTTTAGACATCCCACTACCAAAAAGGTTAAGTTCATCTTCATTAGGAACGACCTCATCTTGTCTCCAATCTCTCACTGCTATCATCTGTAACGACACACCAGAGAGGCATCAGTTGTCCCATGACTGAAAAGGCTGTTGGATGACTTGTTTATGACCAAAGCTTTAATTCATTAAATAATGGGGAAAACAACTTTTTAATGCCAGTTGTTTTACTGCTCCACAGACCGAGTGCTTGTCTCAGTGCTGCTGTCGCATTTGGGGCTAATTTAATGAATAATTAAATAATTTAGCTTTTAACTAAATTAATCATTTAGTTAATTCATTAATAATTATCCATTGCACTTCTATGGTGCCTTCCAGGCTAAGATATCAAAGTGTTTCGCGAGCATTATGGGGAAGTTCACCCTTCTTCCTCCCGCATACAGCCTGAGTAAATGGATTTTATGTGAAAAACCACGTTAGTCAGCTTCAAAGAGAGAAGGAATCCGCTTCTGATTCCGTGGGTGGGGGTGAGGAATGGCTCAAACCACCAGCTTGCCATTTTCAGCAGACACAGACTGTCTCTGCAAAACCCTTTTCCCTTGCTGGAGCAGCACGTGAGATGAGAGGCAGGATGGCCTAACACTGGGCATGTCGTGGTGCAGGTCTCGATCCGTGCTCTGCTAATGCCTTTTTGGGTGATCCACAGTCCCCAGAGGCCTTGGCTGTCCACCAGCACAACAAGGTGGGTGCAAACAGCTCCTCATTTTGGGAAAAAGAACACACCTAAAGCTGTGAAGCCTCACACCATGTTAAAGCAGCCAAGCTGCGAGTTTTGGAGCTCAAAGCGGTTAAGCATCGACACCACGAACCCTGAGTCCTGGGGCTCCTCTCATTGGCACCAGGGAGAACAAGGCAAAGGTCTGATCAACTCACACAGCAGGTTGGTGGCAAGCTCAGCACTTCTAGTCCTTTGTGTGCCCAGCTGATCCGTGCTCACCTCACACTCAGGCCGCTTCCCTACTCCAAGACACTCTGCCTGGGAACTGTTAAATTTTCAAGCCATTAGTAATAACTTCCTCATCAGTACTCCATAGTTCCTTTTATTTTTCTCCCTTTGGTACCTGAATACCTGTGAAGGTGGTTTCGATTCATTTAATATCATCTTTCCATTTAAAATGATTTTAGTGTCAATCTGGTTCAACAAGGTGCTATTTTTGAGACAGAATGGAAATTAATTTTTCGTACATATGGAAAGAGGCTGATTATGTAGGACATTGTGGCCTTTTGTGCTGGAGCACAATCATGAATCACTTTACTCATATTTTTATTTATTTTTTAGGCTTAAGCATTGCCAAAATTCTTAATGACATAGCCTAGTGACTATCTATTTAAAGGAAAAAAAATAATTTAGTATTCAGGAAGAGTAAACTGACAAGACGCCAAATGGATTTAACTGTGTAATTCCAAGGGAGAGAGAAACAGAAGTGCTTAAAAGAGCTATCATGTTCTTTAGTGAAGACGTGGTGATGCACTGTTTAATGAGGGAAGAGTGGAGGCTGAGATAATCTGGGGAGGGGGAGGTAACGTGCTGCTCTCATAGGCCTTGGGAGAGAGACTCAGAACGAGCCTGTTCCCACTTTGCTGAGCAATGTGATGGTCAAGTACGATACCTGAGATCTCTGAAGGGATTGTGCTGCAGAGCAAACGCAAAGAAGGACTTTTGTCACCTCCTTGGGAAGATGGTGCAGGGGGAGAGTGCCTCTGAGAGGTGGGCAGTGCTTCTCAGCAGCCACAGCACTCGTGGAGATGAGAGCAGCACAAACACTTCTGACACCATGAAAGCAAACTGAGAGCATTCGAAACGGCCCCAGAGAGGATCTCAGTGGCTGCAATTTTCTTATGCATACGGAAAACTCATCTGGGGATGCTTGAGGGCTGATGGAAGTGCTGTACAAAGAAGTGGAGAAACAAGAAAAACATTCCCAAGTGTCCAGAGCATCAGCCTGATTAAGGAGGAGGCAGCTCAGAGGTAGATTGTGCTCATCCAGCAAGAACCCCCATGTGCTGTGTTGGGACTGGTAAAACTGCAGGTCCTGGGAGCAGGAGCCTTTCCCCTCACATCTGCACAGCCCTCATGTGCAGCTCTAGACCCACATGGACAGCCACACCTAGGCTGCTTTTTTGAGGCAATCTCATGGGAAGAACAGGAATGGGAAACATTTTTGATGATCTTGCAAAAGGTTGAAATGGCACCAATCCCGCTTGCAAAGGAAGTGCAGGAGGAGTTGGGTGATCCACAGTTTGCAGCTAAGGAAGTATTGAGAAAGAAGAACATTAGCTTGTCCATTTAAAGAGAAGCATCTACTTAACACAAGGCTGTTGTTACCTGGAAATTTAAGCATTTGCTTAAGTGCTTTGCTGGACAGGAATTTTGGACAGCCCAATTATCCTTGGGCTTAAAGCTGAACATGTATTGAAGAGCTTTTGGTGAACAGAAGCAGGGTTTATAGAAAACTTCAGCCTCAGCAATCATCCAGCCTACTTCAACAGGAGCCACAAAACATCAGCCCAGGTGTTCCCTGAGGTCAAAACTGTCAGACACAGGAGCTCTCTATAAAAAGGGAGATTTTCCAAAGGATGATGATGGAGATGCACTCACTTCATGCTCAGTCTCTGTAACCAATGGGCAAATCCATTGCTGGTATAAGTTTCCACAAGCCAAGGAGGAGAGATCTATTTTCCACACATTCACTTAGAATTCTCACTGCACTCCTGTATTTTTGCTGGCTGTTGCAAATACAGATAATATTTACTAATTTGACAGCTAATGCTATTCAGTGGGTTGAATATTTGACAGCTCCAGTCAGTGGATTGCTCCTTCCTAGATAATAATTCTAGAATAATCAGAAACACAGTGAAAAGAAATTTAAAAGCACCTTTTCGAAGACATGCCACTGCACTGTCTTCCCCAAAAGATGAGTTTGTCCTTAATTAGGCCAGAGGAAAGAAGGAAAAGGCTTCTATGGCGTATTAGCACGCTTTTATCACTGCACTCAGAGTAACAAATAATTAACAAAATGAACCTCATGGAAACGTGACAGGTCCTGTGAAGCATCCCTTGTTAGTTGTCTCCAACAACTGCCACGAGGTCCTGTCAAATTTGTGCTAATGTGTGTATTAATGGATTTTTTAGTAGCACCATTTGCTACTTCAAAGATCGTGTGTGTTGCCTGTTTAACCTTGAAAAGCCCACTAGCTAAAAGTATTTGGGAATATGAGGTGCTTTTCTGCCTAATTTGTTCTGTAAGTATCAAATGGAAGATGTGTCATGGTAAATTGCATTTCCAAATGACAACCAGTGTGACTGTCCAGCCCAGGACTTTTCTAACAATTTTCTAGACTAATTAATTGTTTAGTTGTCAGCCGCCTTATTTATTGGCCATCCAAACCAGGAATTAAAAAGCAAGTAAATTTAATTCCTTATTTTTAAGTACTTTCGGGTTTTATATTACTGCAATAACTTTTGAAACTCCAAGTTTGAAAGGTAAGTGAATGTACAAGCTCATTTAGCTGCTCTATTAATTTTACACCACCTTTATCTGAAAAAAAAAAAATCCTTAGCCATGGCATCCAAATCTTTCTGAGAGGCTTGTATTTGCACTATTTACACTTTATTATACATCACTTATTAAATTATTAATCAACTGAAGTTCGTTAAGCTCTTTGAAGATAAAAAACACTCAGTGTTAAACACCATTCTTCTCACCATCATGTCTTCTAATTTTCAATGTTTTAGCACACAAAATACATTTCACTCAGATCTAGAGGATGCTTAAAATTAGCTTGTTTATACATTTTGAGGATGTAGTTAATTTTCGTAGGTTAACGAGTCCTGTGGCATATTGAGGATGCTGCACGGCGAATAAATGAGTTTTCAAGCTGACTCATGTCAAAGAAATTGAGACTTCGAGGATTCTGTCAGTTCTCAGTGACAGTAAAAATCTCAGATGAAATCCTACTCCTGGGGAAAATCTACAGCAAACTCCTCCTGGCAGCATGAGCACCAGAATTCCAGCCCTTTCCAGGCTGGACATCCGTGTGTTTCTCAAAGGAACCAGCCCTGCCAAAACAAAGCTCTCACACACCCTTTGCCAGGGAGGCAGAGGAGCAAGACCTCCCAACTCCACATCTCCTGTCCCACTCCAACAGGATTAATTGTACCTAACTAATTGCAGCAAGATTAATTGCACCTTCCACCCAGCCCAGCTTCAGGCTACTTGGATGAGGTGATGTGAAGAATGGAAATGCACAGGGGCTATTTGCTAATTTCTGTGGAGAAGAGGGGAAAAGTCAAATCATTGCTAGAGAAAGAGATTACCCTCCTCCCCAAAGGTTAAGAGCAAATGGGAAACTCCTCAAAAAAGTGATAAAAAGATACATGTAAGGACAACAAACTGCCTCAATTCCTGCTGGTGGAGAAGAATCAATGCTTGAGTGGATTTATCAGGATCACCACGGACATTCCCATTTGTCCATGCACAAATAACATCCTCAAGTCTGGAACACATAAATAAAGATCCCTAAATTAGAGCTCAGTAAAAATGTGACCTTTTTGGGTCTGGAAGGAAGAGCAACCACGCAGCTGCTGAAAGCAGGGGAGCAGCTGCCCTTTGCCCTGGCCAGCTCAGAGCCTGCTGTTCTGGGAGCTTCCTTTGGAGACGCGGACTGGAACGTCTCCAAGGCTGAGGAAGATACAAAAGTGGGTTTCACATTTCTTTTCTACAACTCAGATATTTGGATTATCACCAGCTGGGATAAGTCCATTCTGTTGGTTAAATTTGTAAGTTTGTTGGTACATTTGCCGTTATATTTGTGCTAAATAACTCATTTTCCACATGGGTGAAGTTTTGGTTTAGGTACAGCAGCTCCCACTGCCCAGTTCAGATGCCAATGGATGTGAGGGAGGGAAGGCTGCTGGGGAAATCTTTCTTTTTTATCAGACCGTTATTTAAATAATTCAGATGTGCTGCAGGTTGTTCTTTCACATGTACCATGTTTCTCCTTGAGACCATAAGAGATAAATACCAACTTCTCTCTCCCTAGATTTTCACACCTCCATAGTATTTCCTTAAGCTTCAGCCATGCATAACGTGCTGACAAACTTAATTAAAAGTACAATTCATTTCCAGTATGCACTCTACACAGCTTAAAATTAAAACTTCTTTTTCCTTCACTTTTTGTAGACACCAAAGCCTCTGATTTTCTCACTTTTTTCCCAACCTTGGCTAACTGAAAGATAAACTTTTGATAACACAACTGCAAGCACATCTGTGATTCCATATCTCGAAGAGGCACATTTCTGGCAGCAGGAAAAACAGAACCATGTTGTATGAAGGATGGATATAGCGTTTAAAAAAGTTTTAACCAGCTTAAAAAAACACCAAACAAATGGAGAAATAATCCATTGAAAGCCATGTTTGGAAAAGAACATGAATACAATTAACCTCTGAAATGCTATGCTGGTTGGCTTGCTTAGTTCAGCGCTTCCCAGGGACCATTTATCTCAACAGAAAAGCATAAATACTGTGTAGCGCTGACTTTATCAGTGCAACTTCAACTGAACAGTGTCCCCAGAGTCACTTAAGAGTTAATCCTTTGCATCTCATGAAAGGTAATGGATTTTGATTAAAGAGAGCACCTCAATGACTGGGGAGCCTAAAGCAGATGCACACATCCCAGCTTTATATTTAATTTAAAACCAGCACCCTCAAAGAGGAGCACAAGTCTTTTATGCCACCAGCAGCTAAACCAAAAAATGTAATGCAACTGACCTCAGTGAAATGGAAATTACGGCCATGGCTTAGCTGTAATAATTATTTGCACAAGGCTTTAATGCTCAGTACTTTTCATAGGATAGTGTATGCATTCTTAATGGAAATGAGCCCAACTTTTGGGAGAAGAACTCAGGGCACTTTTTCCAGGGGTGTTTTAAGATGATGGACCCTTCTCAAGGACCAGAAGTTGGTTAAGGTGACTGGTCCAAGCAGGGAGGCAGCCAACCCCCCTTTCCATGGTAGCCAGGTGGAGGAGCCACGACCACCTTCCTGTCAGCTCTCTCTACAACTTGGCACTGGCCACTCCAAACTGTTGCTAAAGTGGTCTTTCCTCAGTAGCTGGTTGGTGGGACAGGATTCTTCACCTCCAGTGATTGTCCCCATCACAGGAAGGAAATTCAGGTTATTCCCATGCAATACCCAGCTCCCAGCACAACACACCAACCTCCTGCACCACTCGTGGTCACTCACAGCTCCAAGGGATGAGGTAGTGTGGGATGACCTTGCTGGAGCAGATCTGGTTTTAGGCAGAGCGAAAAGCAAGTTCACACAATTTGTCACACCAGGGCGCTCCTGGGGGAATTCATGCATATAAAAAGCTCAATTATATCAATTATGTATGATATCAACTTTTAATGCACTGGTCTGGAAAAAAAGAAGGTGGATTGTCTCGCTGTAGACAGAGAGGAATTTCATCCATAGTCCATAAAGCTCTTTCACTGAAATTCTTCCAAGGTTCAGACAAATTACTGCAAGTTGTCTATTGATAATGGGATCACAGAATCATTAAGTTTGGAAAAGACCTCGAAGATCATGTCTGACCATTAACCCAGCACTGCCAAGGCCACCCCTAACTGGTGGTTAAGCACCACATCTACTTGTTTTTTGGCCACTTCCAAGCATGGCGATGCCACCACTGCCCTGGGCAGCCTGTTCCAATGCCTGACCACCCTTTCAGTGAAGAAATTCTTCCTAATATCCAATCTAAACCTCCTCTGATGCAACTTGAGGCCATATTCTTGCCTCCTATCACTTGTTACCGGGAGAAAGGACCAACCCCCACATCTCTCCAACCTCCTTTGAGGTCACTGTAGAGAGTGACAAGGTCTCCCCTGAGCCTCTTTTCTCCAGCCTAAACAATCCCAGCTCCCTCAGCTTGAGAGGGACACAAAAACCCAAACCCCAACCCCACACTGTCCAGAACAAAAGCTGACCACCAGAGAAGAAAATATGTGGTCGGCAAGCAAAAGTCCACCCTTGGTTTAGATTTTAATTATGAAAATTTTTCTCTCCTGACAAGTGAAATGAATTTAGTCACTCATGCATGGTGTGAAAGTTGAATTGTCTGAAAATTAAATCAAAATAAAAAATGAAAACTGCAAACCGGGCTTTCACTGCTACCAACAAGGGAGCCATCCTTTAGAGGTGACATTTCACAGCAGTCCCCAAGAAATGTGATTGTTCATAGCATTAAGTAAATTATGGTCTCTGAGCAGTGTGGAAATAATTGAAAATGTTTGCTGTTTTTAAGTAAATGTTATAAATCCCTGAAGGCTGTTTGAGTCTGAAAGTGGAAAAGAATAAAACGTTTCAAACAGGAAAGCATATGGGTAAACTGCCTGATGGTTTGGCTGACAATTGTGAAACTTCACCTGAAATATCAGCTGGAGCAGTTTTCCCTTTTCTGCCAACAGGCTCACTTTTAGAAAGTTTTCCTTTCCTCCCTCCTCCCCAGCCAACACAGCACTCACACCTGAAATGGCAATGCTTAACCAGATGTTGCTTTCTCAGGAACAGAAATGTCAGTGCCTGAGCCCAAAAGTAACACGAAGGCTGTGCTCCCTGTGATGCCAGAACGTGACTCCCCGATTGCTGCCCCGGGGCCCCCAGGGCCTCTCTCTGTCACTCCAGGAGTGGGGACTGCAGGAGGTTTCCTGATGCTTTGTTTGTAAAGAGCTCACACCTTTAGCAACAGGATTCTGCTGCGATCCTGAGGCATCTCTGTTTGTGCATAACCTGCTGCACTTCATCAGGAGCATCTGATATTCCTCTTGAAATGCTTTTTCACCCTCATTGTGCTACGTCTGCCATTTCTCCTTCCAAATCCCTGATTATTGTGAATAAAAAGAAGCTTTTACATTTCTGTTGAAGAGATGTAAGACTGTTGCTTAGAGTACACTTGTCATTTTGTCTCATCACAACAGTGTGAGACTCCAGCCCCAACACAGATATATTTACTACACCCAGATTGTGACACATTCCTGCAGAGAGGAGTCTCTAACACATCCTCCCAGCACTTCCCTCGACACAGCCCCGCACCACCCGAGCTGGCTGGTACAGAACCACCACGGGCTCCAGCCCTGCATTAATTTAATGATCCATCCTTGGAAATCCGGGCTGCAATTCCCAGGTGCCAAACACAGGTGTGCTCCAGCAGACTTGCAATGCACTTTTGGATTTTTTCCAAGCAGCAGCAAGAGGAGGAGGAGAATTAACTGGCTTGGCTAGACACCAGTCATGACCCCACCTGCACGGAGCAGCTGTGAGATGCAGCATTAGCTCCTGACAAGTGGATTACTCACAGCAAGGAGACAATTCTATTACTCAGAGGAAGGAACAAAATATGTCACCGAAAGGTTTAAGGACCATGGAGCAAACATATCAACATTGTTTAGGAACCTATTTATGCATAGATGAGCCTAGTGGGATTCACCAAAGCACCTGCATAAGTTAGTCACCTAATTTGTACCAGCCATAAAGGTATTCAGAGCCTAATTGCTTAAGTGTTTTTGAAATTCCTGGTAGGCATGAAGAGACCTTTGTAAATCTGCTCCCCTGTGCAACCCGATTTTTATGGACGGAGACTATAAACACCGATGTACAAATGCCTATTCATGAAGTCACACAATTCTGATCAGTGGTTTAAGGATTATTTGCAGTGTTAGGGGTTTATGTGGGTTCAAATGAGTCCAGTCATAAATTTGTTATTAATCTGCATGTAAAATTTGGCTGCATGTTGTAACAATGCACGCACAGTTATGGTTTAAACATAACTTTGCCAGAATACAAATATTCCTCCATCTTTCAACTCCAAACGTGAAGGCATCCACTGAGACAGTATGACTGCTCCTGTGTACTTGTAGTTGAGTTTTGATTTAAAAAGCAGGCTTTCCCCTTCACTGGTTACAGCTTTTTATCCCTTATGTGAACTAAATTCCTTCACAAACAACATACATCTTGTACGCAATGCAATGAAAAAAAAGAGAATATCTCCTTTTTCATTGCAGAGATTTGTGTGGAGAGCCTGACTCCATTAATTTCAACTGGATTGACTCTGTGCCATCTGTTTTCTGTGCAGCTGCTTTATTGTGGGAAGAGAGGAAGACAAGAAAGCACCCTTCTAAGCTCTACCGATGACATCCAGAAATAAGAATATAATTGGTGGAAAACCTTCTGAAGTCTGCTGCAATCACCACAGTCAAAGAGATTAGAGTGTGATCTAAAAGAATAGATGCAGATTAGGCTTTTTTCAAAAGGGTTTGAAACCTGCCTTCAGACCCTTTCCAGACCTTCATCCCTTAGAAGTAAAATAAACAAGGCCACTGGCATGAGAGGCAATTAAACCCGAATTTATACAAACTGGTGTTTCTCACTCTTTTGCAGCGTAGGGTAGACAGGAAATAATCCATCAAAGAGTGGTATCAGTGCAAGGTGGCACACTAACATTTGCCCACTGCACACAGAAGGGCAGTGCCTCAGTTTTAGAGGAACAATCCTGGTTCTGCGTCATCTTAATCCCTGCTCTTACCCAGTGACGTCGTTGCTATGTCTGCACAGCAGCAAGCAGACAAAGCTCCATGCAGAACAGAAGGGAACACAGCCTCCCAATTTCTAGAGGGTGAATAATTTCTAAACCAGATCTGGGAAACCATCCCCCAAAGCAGCTGCCCAACCACACAAAGGATGCTCTCAACTCATTACACGTAATACATCGCTACCATGCTCACTTTGGTTTGGTTTTTATTCGTGCCTGGTTAAACCTGGGGCACAATACTTCTGTTAAGCATACTGAGCACTAATAAAAGGGCCTATTTCAGGACAGTCCTTGGCATCACTCATTCCATGATCTCAACCCCACTGCACCTTCATCTTAATACTGCCAGTAGCTTCAGTCACATTTGTAAATGTGTTCTTGGTCCCAGAAACAATTTATTTGTGCTTGAAGTCATTGTGATAAGAGCGCTGCCTTTGCAGGATTAACCGATGCTGCCCATGTATTTATGACTCGGGCAACTTGTTTTTCCAGCTTTAATAAATAATGAAGCCCGGATGGTTTTTCAAGTGGGTTTTCACCCTCCCGGAGCCGCGGCGTGAGCCGGAACAGAGCTCTGATGCCAGTCAGAGGCAGAAGCTCATTCCTGTGCCTAAGCAGCTCTCAGCAGAATGCACCGACCACAGAACAGAGCCCTGCTGCTATAAATACAGCACCAGCCTGCCGAGGAGCGGGGTGGGAAGTGCGGGCGGTGGTGCCGCAGCTCCCACCACGCTGGTGTCTCTTGGAAGGCTCCCGTCCCCTCCGAGGCACCGAGCACCCTCTGCTCCTGCCCACATCAAACCCCGCTCAAAACGGGGCCCTTAAGGGAAACGAAGCCTGACATGTAGATAATACCTCCATAAACCAGACAGCAGCAATTAGCTGAGGACGCACCCTTCCCATACAGGGCTGTCAGATCTGCCGCACGCAGCGAAGCTGAGGATGGATTTTGCTGTTGTTAGGGAGCAATGATTGCAATCTTTGTCTACTGCGCGTCCTGAGGGAAGCAATCCTTTTCTTCTGAGCAGGACGGTCGTTGTGACTTACAGCAACAGATCAATAGAGAGGTGGGAAACATCCCCCAAGAACCTACATGTTCACAAAGGCCTTTTCCAAAGGTTTTTAATTTTCACTCTTACATCTTCTGTGCTTATTGTCTCCACAACTTTGTGGTCAATAAGCTCACCCTGGTGATGGCCTAACAACCACCCTGCTCCCCCCCAAGACAGCCATCTGTATGGCACTGTTGGAACTCCTTAAACAATTTTGTTTGATTTTCAGCTGCAGAGACTGTTGATGAAAGACCGAAACTCTTTTCTGAAACTTTGTCCCTGAGGTGCACGAAGTCCTGTGTGACCCTGTCACGCTCGTTCAGCATAAAGGCTCCCTCCTCTCTGCAGACTCCAGCAGCCAGCGATCAGCAGAACAAAATACACCTCAGCTGACAAGGCCCTGCTACCTCCTGTTTCAGACTTTCACAGTTTCCAGTGCTTTTATCTCAACTTTCGTCAGGAATGGTGAAGTCCTCTTGCCTCAATGGAGGTGCACAGAATTAAAGCAGAGTGAAGAGTTCAACCTGAGCCTTCCCAAGCATCTCGCTCACACCACACCCAGACAACACCCAGTGCAGTGACATGGCACAACATCTGAACACAGCCCACCTGGACATTTAAGACTCTCTAGGCAGGCTTAAACTGCTGCTTTAGGAGAAGGGAAATTTTACTTCCCTGTGTTCATTTATTCAGCCATTTTGTACTTAATCCTAATCTACCTGTATTGAAAAGTGCACACGTTTGAGGGAATGGGACTTCAGCTCTGAGTGCTTTAAAATGCTTATGCCACAGATATTTACATGTTGTACATGGTAGAGTAACACTATATTTAACTCAAACATTACAAACCCGAAGTGTTTCAGGTACTTAAATGTGTGCCTTAAAGCACTGTAAACACCTCATAAAAGCAAAATTCCCCAGTGTTGGCAAATAAAGAAGCTTCAGGGAGAAAACAAAGGGAGCACAAAGAAAAATCATTGCAATATAACAGCAAATGAATAAAACACAGCTGAAATGCTACCATAGAAATTCAGTGGCCTCTGTTAATGGGTTGTGTCTTCCTTGCCTGCCTATCCCAGTGGACCAGGCTCCATTCTTAATTACACCAGTGTAAATCCAGAGAAACTCTATCAAAAGGCTGAGCTCAAAAACCGTGTCCGAGAGACAACATAAGTGCTCTTCCCATCTATCCCCTCCTTTTTCTGGTTACAGACAGCACAGGTATTGATAATTTATGCTCAAGATTTCAAAACCTTTGGGGCTACATTACTCCAGAAGGAATATTAAATTGAAGCAGCAGCATGAGGAATATAAGGGCTCTGTATTTAGCCCAGAGACTGGGCCAAAACACAAGAAAGGAGAAAAGCCAGACCTTTGTCCCCCTTCCTGTCCCAGAACCCCTCCATTGCTACCTCTGAGCTGCTTTGCCATCATCAGGCCATGCCCTGCTAATGTTGCTCCAAGAGATGTGGGTGACCAGAGGATGAAGCTGCATGTCCTGCCATGCTTGGAGGGAGGAAAGCTGCTTCCCTGGGAGAGCCACGATGCCAACTGGGGCAGGGGAAGCTGTGGGAGGTGGTCAGAGCTAATGAGGGCTGAGGCACAGCTGGGATCAAAGCTGGGCTTGCCACAAAAACCAGTCCCCAGGCTGCAGCAATCACACACCTGCAGAGCATCCTCCTGAGTGTGAGATCTGATCCACCGCCAGTGGCACCCAAACTGGCTGCAGTGAGAGAAGGAAACCCGCAGGGCAGATCCCACTGTGGAGGAGGCAGCAGACAGAGAGCAGGAGGGTTTACAGCCTCTCTCATTTCCATGCTGGATCCTTCTGGATTTTGGCTCCAGAAGTTGAGGATCTTTTGGTGCCTGCAGCATGCTCATGAGCAGACAGATACCACTGAATCACAGAATATTCTGGGTTGGAAGGGACCCTCAGGGATCATCAAATCCAGCTCTTAAGTGAATGGCTGATACAGGGATCAAAGCCACAAAATCACAATCACAAATCATCTTGGCATTATCAGCACCATGCTCTGACCAACTGAGCTCATCTCAGGGTCTCCTCAAACTTGTGACCAGATTTGGGAACCCCTCACAGCTTATAAATGTGGATTAGTGGCACTGAACACTAAGTAAAATATGTGCATGTGTATATAAATATATGCATTTATGTATGTAAACATATACATAAATGCATCACATGCCTATGTAGGCTAATAATTTTTATATATTTTCCCTAAAGCTTTGATCCAACAGAGCAAACAAGCAGAGAAAATCATGCAGCCCTGTGCTGTGTGTATACACATCCTGACAGTGCATTTTGGGCATATTAACTTCGAGAAAATCCCTTGCTGCAACATGGAGAGGAGCAACACTCCAGAAACGTTTACCCAGGGTTACAGGGTGCCTGTGTCTTATGCAATACAGCATTTCCCAGCTCCTGGGAGCTCCTGCAGGAGAGAGGTTTCCATTTGGAATCATCAGAATCTGTTTTACGTCAAACTGACTTGATCCAAAACATTTGCTTAATAAGTACAGCTTTGGTGGCTGTACTGTGCATATTAAAGAGGCAGCTTTATTATTACAGTGGCAATAAAAGCAATGAAGAGACTTTATGGGCAAGAAGAAATGCTTAAAGGCTAGGTACATCTGGACTTTGAATAATGTATGAAAACCGAATTTTAAGGCCGGCTTGTAAGATAAATGCAGTCCCCAAAAGTAACTGGAAATTGTCTGATCATTCTGGCTCATTGATCTTCAAGGGGTTTAGTGCAAACACGCTGGTCCAAGGTACTGCCTTTCTCCATCAAAGCTCCTCTGAAAGAGTCAACATTTAGATGAATTTCAAGCTGCAGTGAGAATATCACAGGCTACCCAGGCAGCTCTAAATTCTTCCACCCAGCTTTCAGAGAGCGAAACGCAAGCAGAAGTGAGAAGCCACTTTTTGGTCATGCAGCCAAGTGCCAAATCTACGATGCTCTGCCCCTGCTCCAGGCTGCCAGACTCCTGTCCCTGCCTCAGAGGTAACTCCTTGTTTCAGCACATGACACATGAAATGCAAAAATAATTGGGACATATCACCTCCCTTGCCACCTTTAATCCTGAATGCCAGTGGGGGAGGAAGATGGATCCCTGTTTTCCAGCAGGATGTTCCAGCTCCAAGTTATTGCTCAGGAAGGGGCAGTACTGCCTTTCACCCACTCATTAGGGGGAAACAAGGGTCCCTTCTTTTACCACTTGGCTGTGGGGAGCAGAATGGAGCAATCCTGGAGCAAACCAAAGCAGAGCTGCAGCTTGGAGTCAGGGCTCTGCAAACAACAGATTTCCCTACCTTTGCCAGCTACCTTTGTGACCACTATGTTGGGATTTAAAACCAAATCCTCTCCCTCAGCTGATAGCTTTGTATCAGTGGAGAGTGGCTGGAGGAAAGCAGTGGGGATAGCAAGAGGCAAACAGCTAAAATTCAGCGCTTGAGGTCTTCCCTGCAGCTCCCATTACACTGTGCACAAAGGGTGTGATCTGTGCTAGAATCTTACACAGGGCACTGGCAAACCCTCCCAGTCCTGAGCCCCTCCATGCTGCTGCAGCTCCTCTGTGTTAGTTTTTGGATCTGTGACTCTACAATTTTCTCACCACCATACCTGGAGGGCACAACAGCAGCGTTTTTCTGGCACAGCTGCTAAGAGGCTGCCAAACTTACATTTCCTGATAGCACTCCTGTGCTGGGGATTGCAGGTGTCCTGGGATTAGTCATCCATGCACATCCATTCCTTGGGCTTGCATAAGCCATGCTCGAAATGCTTAGGTCCCCATCTAGAAACAAAAAATAGTAATTAAAAGAAAGAACCTGTAGAAGTGTCTTTTGCAGTGGCTAGAGAATAAGGATTATAAATTCACTTTAGAAGCAAGTATTTAACGTGGAGACACTTCACAACTGGTAATTGCCAGAAGGAATCTCTTCATCCTCTAACCTGTGCTGCTCACTGAATCAAAGAACTCAGTGATTGCCTCAGTAATGGGCAATCAAACCATGGTCAGGCACTAAAACCAAACCAGGAATGGACTTTAAACAGTTGGCCATAAATATAAAAATCAGAGCCCCGCGGGTCGCCAGGGATGTGGATAGTGTTGATTGTACTGGGGGCTTTAACTCCTCAAAGTTTTTGCTTCTGATGAGAGTGAGGGGAGTGCAGTGATGCTGGGTGTGTGGCAGACAGTACTGCTTCCCTCGCTTTTTTCCAGATCACTTGGATGAAAACAGCCATCAATTATCTTGCCCTCCCTGTTACCAGCTGGAAGCTGCACATCTGAGGAGCACCTGATGCCTTCCTGGCAGATCCGTGGCGCTCTGTGCTCCGTGGAGCTGCTGTGGAGGCCCCAGGCATCGGGAGAAGCATCTGTGACAAAGCTTGTCCTCAATTCCTGAGCAAAGAGCTGTCCCCGTGCTCCAGCTGGCGATGGGAGGTGGCTGCTGGGATGTGGAGGGCAGTGCTGCTGTGGGGCTGGTGGGATGCAGGGGGACATCAGAGGGTGTGCACAGGACCCTCTCAGCAGGGTTTAATTTCTGGGGGTTTCCTGTATGCAATATGTGCTGCCATGGCACCCCCACAGTATTTCTAACCCCACAGAATTTCTAACCTCACAGTATTTCTAACCACCCTCATGGTGCTGTGGGTGCCTGAGGCACGGAGGACAGTGACAAGGTGTTGCTCAGCCTGGTGCCAACACCTGGGCTCTTGGGGAGGAAGGGGTGGAGAGGTGCAGAAGCACTGAGATTGCTTTATAAATTATTGCCTGGCTTCAGCTGACACATTTCAAGCTTCAAAAGAGGCACAAGCACTACTCATAGTGTTTAAACTGTAAATCCTTAAAAAAAAAAAAAAAAAATCCTTGAAAACCAAAGAAAGGCAACGCCAGGACCAAAACTTCCCTCACTTCATTTATATTTTACAATAGTTCAGCTTGTCAGTAGATATAATTTGTGATTCCTGCTCAGAAGATGCTCAGAACTGCCACAAAACTGCCAGAAGACACCAACTTTTGTTTTATTTTGTCCTTGCTGCTCCATCCCTTTAGAATGGGCCAACAATAAACTATATTTAATGTAAAGTATTAAAAGTGAAGTTCTCCCCAGGCTGATACTCAGTGCATGGACTTTCAGGTCTTCACGGTCATGTTACAAATCAGTTGTGAATTAAACCTCTGTCACAACATGGGATAAAATGGCTCTTCTGGTTGCTGCTATTGTTATATATTGTACAATGTAACGTGACCGGTTTCAGAATTGAATTTCCTGCATTGCTAACAAGTGTTTCTGATTTGGGAATGCTGCCCATTAACAGAGATACTTTTATATAAGAGCTCGCACAAACAGGTGCCGAGTGCTGACTTTTCTGTTGTTCACCATTTAATAGATTGACAGATTGTAGGTTCATTAGATCATCATAGCTGATTTCCTCTGTACCACACATTCAGAGTCACTTTAGAGAATAGATTCTTTGTGCTGTTGTAAGTGCTCTTTACAAATTTCATGTTCATCACATGTACCAAAAAAAGAGAAATAAAAAAGAAATAGAAAAAACCGATTGGCTGGGGGCTCAAAAGAAAATGTCAGGGGAACATCACACTTTGTTGCTAAGTGTGTAGACCCCAATACTTGGGAACACAATAGGTTGCCACATGTCTGCACAGACATATGTCAGATGTGTTTCCTGCCAGCCACTGGTTGCTTAAACTTTTTGCTGAATATATCTGGGGTCAAGTTTCCATTAAAAGATGCAAAAATTCAAGAGAAAACTTTGAGGAACACTGCATGCTGAAAAGAAAATGTTAATTTTAATAACCACTGCTATCTCCACTATATTCTCATGACATAAGAAAATGCAGTTCAGTAATTTTTATTGTCTGGAGACAGTGAGGAGCAGCATCCCATATCACCACATCCTGGCTCACATTCCCTTTTTTTGCTGCAGCAGTGCCCTGGTCTGAATAAAATAAAACAGATCAAGTGAAGACTCAGATTTGAAATTATTTTCTTGTCAGAAAATGTCCCTTCACCAAAATGAAGCAGGTTTCATGTGGATACACGGGGGTTTGTTTTATTTCTGCCGGGTTTTAGCTGATTTCTGAGGTGCTGATGTGCCCAGTTTGGCAACATGGGAGCAGCTTCTCATCCACAGAAAACCCAGTGCAGGAATCCCTGCTCAGCCATCAGCCTGGAGGCCTTGTCTCCAGAAGGATTCCTGCAACACACATCCTGGAGGAGCCTCAAATTCTGAGTGTCCAATACCTGGGTGCCTTGACTCAGATTTTGGGGTCTATCCCTCCTCTGCCAGCCCAGATTGCTCCCCACAGCCTGGCTGTTCCCTGCTGCCCTGGGACATGAAACTCACACAGTTTTTTGATTTTTCCAATTTAATTTCTCCAGGATTTTGCTTCTGTCAGAAATTGTCATATGCTCGTTGGTTTTGTTCTGATTTTGAACAGAATTTTTTAAACTACCAGAATGCAGAGAAGAGGATTTTCCAAGCTTACACCATCTCTGCCTTTGATTTTTAAAAGCACTTGCTCACATCTCTTCACACTCAGCCTGGTCAGTCTTTTGTTTTGCTGTATTGTCATTGTCTGCTTTTCCCCATTGCATCCTGCTTCCAATTATGATTTAAATTAAGCTCCAAACTCTATCCCAAACACAAAGACTCCTCTTGCCCTCTACACTGCTTTCATTTCCTTCCACCCCCAGGTTTTCTTTTGTTTCTTTAGCTGCAGAATAGCCTCACAAATCAGCCTGCAGCTGAAATTCAATTCTTTTGGATGTATCTCCTCTTCTGTTCTGGGGACTCTTGGATCCCGTACTTGCCTCTCGCTCCCAGTGTCAAATCTCCAAACTTTCTTGTGAGCACTTATTTTTCATGGCGGGAAAGAAAAGAAAGTCAGGCAAAGGAACATGCTCTGGAATAGGTCATTCTGTTAGCAGAAACTGATGGCAAGAATAAAAATAAATCTCATAGCTCTGACAGTTACTCATTTTAAAAGGACTGATGGGAGACAAGCATAAAAAACAAAAGCCCAAAAGCAGATTTGAGCAAGAGGGCATAGATCTAACAACCTAATAAAGCCTCAGCCAAAACAATTTTAGAGAGGGGAGAGCTCTAGCAGAAGGGACCATATGCTTGACTCAGCCTGATTAGAAGAAATAAATAGAGGTGCAGCCATCCTGGAAAGGAAAACGTCCTGAGTCAGCAAACACAGACCAACCCAGGGGTGAGACTATGAGAGAGAAGAACAAAGCTCTCAGTAACCTTGGAAATGGTGTGTGCTTAATTTGGGCAGTCTTGTTTCAAGAAAAGAAAAAGCAAAAATAGACATAATCCAGAGAAACACCAAAAAAATGGGAAAAAGATGAAAATAGGTGGAACCTCAGTAAAAGGAGGCATTCAAGAATTATTTGTTTCTATAACAGGAGAATAAAAACAAGAGGAGGTTATCTTACCAAATAAGAGATGCTACGGTGTGGGCTGGTCAGATGATCCTATTCAGCATTGCCCACAACAAGGTGATACTGAAAATGATGATTTTTGAAATGAAAATTTCTCCTATAATGTGCAATTAGTCTATGGAACATATTGTACCTGGATTTAAGGGGAATTGTACATTGGGATGGACCAGCACCGTTACCAGGAGTCACACACACTCACACACACATTGATTTCAGTCTTACAAAATGAGCATTCTTGTATGTTTTCAGGCGTTTTTTCCCCCCTTGTTTTCAAACAAGACCTGGATGACCATTAGGATGCTAATGAAATGCAAAATAAACCAATTCATTAGTCCACAGGGAAGGTTAATAAAGTAGAACCCCTCCCAGAGCGTGCTCACCACACCATCACACCCAGAGCTTGAAACAGGCACATCTCAGAGTACTGAAATGCTGCTGACTGGGGCTGGGAGAAAGATTTCCACTAATGGATTTTGGATCGGGATTTAGGAGGAAACAAAATGATCACATTTAATGGCAACCACCAAGCAGGTGCCAAGTGTGGGAGAGTTCAGGTAAACCTGCCAAGGCCAGTGTGCCCCAGGGCACCCACTCCTCTGGGAGCTGCTCTCCACTGCTGGACTGCTCCACTTACAAGTGAAAGTGGTGCTTCTAAGTCCATCACAGGACAAACTGGTGCTATTTTGCTGAAAAAAGACATAAAAGACAGGTGAGTGGTTTTGCAGGGGACTTTTTTTTTGTGCACATGGGCCTGAGGACACCCAGTAATGGCTCTCTGCAGAGTTAAACTGCTTTTTTGCCCCATTAATGTTTTGGGCTTGCCAGCTGTACACTCAGAGCAACCCTAATTTCTGACTTAAATCCAGGTAAAGCAGAATTGATGGATGTGAGCATCAATTTAAACTGATGTAAAATTGATATAAGCAGAAGGGCAGATTATTGCTAAGATATTGGATGGGAGCAAGAAAGATGAGTTCAACACCAGTTCTGTCCAAAGTCTTATGGAGTTGATCTGAATGTGATTAGAAGTGTCTCCTGAAATTATAAAACACATAGATGAATGATTATAAGTCATATTCCTCTCTCTTTCTAGAGTAT
The DNA here is from genome assembly GCA_013397815.1 of Aleadryas rufinucha. NCBI lineage: Eukaryota > Metazoa > Chordata > Aves > Passeriformes > Aleadryas > Aleadryas rufinucha. The sequence goes on along the minus strand of VZTH01014969.1, from coordinate 450,894 downwards.
TAGGATTTTTCTGGGTTTTTTTTGCTATTGTTTAGTTAAAAAGCAATTTTTGGCTGCATGTAACTTTTTACATGTATATATGTATGTATGATATTTACACAAAGAATGAAAGCCATTCAAAATAAAAACCACCCTAAAAAAATATAAAAAGTATATCCCAAGTTTACAACTGGATAAATAAGGTATCTAAAAACTGTAGGAGAATCATCTGCAGCTGAAGCACCACCTAAAAATGTAATTCCCCATTCTCTTTAAAGTCAGCTTCAGCTAGCCCTTAAAATTTCTATAAAGCACAATTCACAATTCGGGGTTTTGCTGAGATGTTAAATTACACTTTCAAAATATTTAAGATTCATTTCCTACTAAGTGCCAAACTACATCTCAGGAAAAAAAGATGTAAATTCATAGTGAGAATTTAAGTAATATATTCTATGAGAGAACAGCAGAGTGCCACATTTCTTTTATAGTGACACATTAACCTCCTCATATCAGTGTGTTGAAAGGAAAAAAAATCCCTTCACTCTACAAGACCAAAAAGCCTTATTTTTCCCCATTACTGTTTGTTTGCATTTTTAAGATTCCTTTAAAGAAAAAAGCTTAATGCATCCATGGGAGGCGGACTAGATAATTTCCATCCCAGACTTCTGAGGGAAATGGCAAAACAAACTGCAGGTCTGGCAATTTACTGCTCAAACTGGTGCAAGTCCAGTGTGACTGGAGAAAAGCAAATAAAATATCATGGAGGAAACAGGAGGTGCTTTTATTTAACCCAGGACAGCAAACCATTGGTTGTTCAGTCGAATTTGGTATGCAGGGTAATTTGGGTTACTACCAAGGAGAAAGAATTACTATGCTTAAAAAAATATGTCTTTGTCACAGCAACCCCAAAAGATTCCCCATTACTGCTACAGCCTCTGCGTGAGGCTCAGAGCTAATCAGGGTGGAAGAAACCATTTTGTTGAGCGGGAAACAGAAAATGCAACTAAGCTTTGCTAAAAATAGCCCATGCCAAACTATCCTGATATTTTGTTTGAAAACAAATCCCCAAAAGCAATAGATTAAGCAAGGTGAGGAAAAGCAGCGGATCTGATTTATCCCAGTGTCTCTGAAGCAGCTGGGATAGGTGTTCTGGATGCTGGGAAAGTGGGGAGCTTTGAAGTGGTGCTGATTTGTCTGAATAAAAGCAGACACGAGAGGAGGAGGGAGACTAAAAATCATGCCTGCTATGGGTCCTGCTGAATTTTCCTCTTAATGATACCGACACAAGGAGGAGAAGTGCGTGGATTACATTCCCTAGAGACACGCGTCGGAAAGTGCTGCCAACACGGACTGTAGGAAGAGGGCTGGAGGAGAGCGGGGCTGAAGGAGATGGAAAGAAATTCAACCTTCTGCAAGGACACATACATGGAAATTAATAAAATCTTCAGCTAATAGCTAGAGGCTGCTCTTTTAAGTGCTTCATCCAAAGGCTTTCCCTGTGCGAGATGAGAGCTTGGTAACGAGAGCACATTTGCCTGCAGCTGCCATGGCTGGCTCCTCTCCACCACCTTCTCCCTCTTGCCCCATGGCCTCTCTCCTCTCATGTGGCCTGAAATAAATTTTGCTCATGATCAAAGCACCGTTTCCTCTTACCTTTACACCTGCTGTATTCCTCTTACATGACAGAGGTGAGCGAAGCATAAAGCTCCGTGTCCTTGCAGGCAGCTGAGGCTCCTCGCTTTGCAGGTCTGCGGGGAGGGATCACAGGGGTGTTCATTTTGTCTGCCACCCCTCACCTGGTCCCTTCCCCATCTCCACCCCACTGTTATTTGCTGCTCTGCTACTCCAAAAGGCGAAAGGGAAAGTGGCTCCTGAGATTTATGTGTGCCCTTCTGGAAAGGAAAGGATGTGGTTTTGCCTCTCAAACTCATGAAGGAGCTCAGACACAGGTTTTTGCTACTCTAAAAGTAGACTGTGGTTACAGCCTCCACTTCCTGCCCCATCTGTCTTCTAACCTTGGCATTAACAGCAAGCAGAAGTCTTTTACTCGAAGTTGACAAATTGATTCTGGAATGGGGTTATGGTCTCTGAATCCCATTTTCACAGCATCTCCTATCTCATGGATGTGGGTCAATGCTAAACCGTGGATCTACGGAGGATTTCAGATACACCCCTCTCTTTAGTATTTCCTAAGGCAGGCTTAAGTGTTCCCTGCTTTACTCTCTGCCTGCTTTGAATCTCATTCTGAGGCACTTAATCCTCTCCCTTCACCCCAGAGGGAATTCGGGCATCTCGCTCAACTCTGTGAACCCTGCTCCTGGAACAAAGCCTGCAACCGCCAGGCATCGCACGCCTCTTTCTGTTTATGAGGCCAAGTTTTGGGTTCTAATGGCACCAATCATCTGAGAGGGCACAGCCCAACCACTTGCATGACACAGCTCCAGCATTGCCTCAGAGCCTCGTGTCTGGCTCTTGATACAAAACTGTGGGATAAGTACTTTTCTCCACTGGAAGCTGCTCAACAAATCATTTAACCCAAGAAAGGTTCCTAAAAGGAGCAACATCCTGAGAGGCAAAGGAGGAACAGGAGAGTTTATCTGTGCTAGAAACAGGTTTTATAGCCCTGAAATTATGTGACTTTTTTATTTCCCCCTGAAAATTTCAAGTCTAAATAGTGTGTAAACAAGGGATCTCTTGTAAATAAATTTAGGGGTGGGTAGTGATTCTGCAGGTGTCTGAGAGAGAATCGTGCATAAGCAGGAAAGGGAGGTTATTCCCTGTCAGATAATTTGGATCCTGGCATGGTTTCCGAATTCAGGCAGTCAAATCACAGCAACATGAAATGCAGCTGGACAGGACAACAATCTTAGCAGTACTTAAACCAGTTCCTTCCCCACTGAAAGGCAAGCATGTACTTTTCGAAGAGTGTAAAATTTAAGGTGGAAACCCATCACCGGCCTTGGATTGGGGTGTCAGATGATCCCACAGCATCACCCTGTGCAGCTGCTCAATGCATATGGATCTCTGTGGCTTGAAGGCCATGTTTTCCATGTCTGAGACTGGCAGCAAGGGGACCAAGTGCCCCTGTCTGCTGCCCCTCTGCCCCACTGTGGCCTTCCTCTTCACACACCTGTCACTGCGCTTCTCTTTTTTGAAATTACTATTTCCTCTTCTGGTATCTTTCACCTGTCATGAGGATTTAACTCCTTAAACTTTTGCAGAGCAGCCATTCCACAAATGGTGCTCTGCCGAGTGAGAGGTGGGAGCTCTGCCCTGGCCTTGCTCCTTCCCACTGCACCGGCTTTGGGTCCCAGCTGCACACCAGTGGTTTCCTGGCAGTGCACCTGGCTGCATCTGTCATCCCACAAGCCCCAAGAATCATCCCATTTTTGTGCTTTCTGAATTCTGTTACAATTAATTCTCTACCTTCCATAACATCTCCTTGTCCTTTAGTTAAATGGACTAAATTGAAGTGCCAAGAACGCAGTTGGGTGAACAGAGCAGGACTGAGACTGAATGGAGAAAATCCTGGGAGCTATTGATCCAGTTGGTTTCCCAACATATTCTGCCATAGCCCAGGCTTTTAACACCACGCAGGAACACGAGGCCTGACTAATGGCCACTGAAATTCAGCAGTGAAGTTTTGAAAAGGTTTATTTAAATGAATTTTCCTTGGCATTTTCCTTCCAAGTTATAAAAAGCCTCTTTCTTGCTTCAGTAGTTATACTGTGTATTTTCTCTTGGACTTTCATACTCATTCTCTCTTGTTTGGAAGCCAAACAAATTTATCTCCAGCTTTCATCTACTTCAAAAAGGGTATTTGCTGCTGTTATGTCTGTGGTACATATCAAACCCGTGCAGGCTTATCAAGTGTTAACAGTGTTTATCTCTAAATTTTGCAGTTGTTTTCAGATACATTGAAATGTGTTTTTCTCGTGTTCAGCCATATTTCATTAAGAGAATGCTATGGCTTTTATAATCTTTGAGTGCTAGTTTTAAGATAGATGCATATAAATATCTGTCACATTTAATTATCTCCTCCATCAAATTCAGTAAGTGGCCTATTAAGAGCAAAATGACTGGTTCATACACTCATTAGAAAAGGGAGATTTCATGGTACAACAAAGAGGAAATGAAATTTTTATTTCTGACTCTACGAGAAAGAAAAGAGAAATCACAATGCTTAAAGAAGAATGTTTAATCTCTTGTATGAGCTAAAAGAATCCAGAAGATTTGCTTTATGCTATTGGCACGAGTTAAAGATCCTTTGATCACTGGTTCAAACCTAACTCTGTATGAGGAGAGTGAAAGTTGTAATTTAATAACTAATAACTAATTGGCTGCCTATATAAACGAGGTGTTTTCAGCCTAGTTTTCAGTGCACAGGCCGAAAAAATCCATTTGGGCTCACTCCTCACGACACAAACCAGGCATGATTTTGCTCTGTGATTACTGATTGGAAACGGTTGAACTCTGTGACAAGGCACCAAAGTAATTTTTCCTTTTGCTGTGTAGTCAAGGACAGCATTATATTCCCTGTCTGGACTTGACCTTGAGCAGCAGGGATGGCTGGCTGGCTTTCTCTCCACTCAGGAGCAGTTCTGTGATGGATTTCTGTGCACCAGGAACAGCTCACTGGTGCCACAGAGGCCCTGGTCATGTTGCCATCGCTCCTGAAGTCTCTTCTGCTCACAGATGCTGAACTTTCCTGCCCACGTGGAGCTGCCTGGTGGTGGCTGCCCCTGGAGCCCAGGTCAGAGGCTTTGTGGCACCACCCCTTCTTCTCCTCCACCTCTCCTTGCAGTGCCATTTGTCTGCTTCCACACTTCCTGCCTCCTCTGGAATTTAAGGCCTGAACCACGTTGTACTTCAGGGGCTGGGTCTTTTTTCTCCCAGCACTTGCTCTGCCTCACCTCAGAATCTATCCATGAATATGGAAAAAGATGAGGTAATGCCCATTTAATGGATAATGTCCATTTTATAGAAGTCATAACTAAAATTTTTAGTGTTTCCCACTCCAGGTAACCTCAGCTTCATCCTACATCTTATGACTGAGGCCAAAGAACAACAGTTGGTTTATCACTTTGTTATTTTTATAATCTGATGTTTTTCCAGGATGCTGAGTTTTTCTATTGTTCCCCTGCACTATGCTTCCTCTTCTGCCTTCCTTCCCTCTGGCATACTTCTGGGAATACCCTGGGTTCCTCCAAACTCCTGTCTTGCCCCTGCCAAATGGGATTCAGTTCAAGGACAGAGGAGGGACCTGGTCTGACAGCTGTGGACATGGCTCGAGAGGAGAGGCATGGTGAGATGTGCAGTTCTGGGGGTGTGTGTGGAGGAAATAGACACCTTTAGCTTTATTTATAGCAATGATGCCCCTCCCTACTATGTTTTCTTTCGTTTTAAGACTTTGAAAAGTTTAGATGTAAAACCTCCATTATTATATTCATGCTTTGTGGTTTTGTGTACTACATGGTGTCACCTCCCCGCTATTTATCCCTGTGCCATGAGCTGTCACAAAAATACAGCTAAAGATGGCCATTTGCACCTCCGTCCTTCCTTTCTACTCCAGTTTTCTTCTCTTCCTCCTGATCTCCGTGGCCCAGTAATCCCCATCTGTCCTTCTGCTCAGTCCCTTGGCATCATACTGCTGGTTTTTCTGCAGGCAAATAAACTCACTTTACAATTTAGGCATCTGGGATGAGTGGATCATGCAGGAGTTCTGCTGCTGAAAACAGTGAACACAATTCTTCATCATCATCAACAGTAAAGTGTGTTTTCAGGTACTGGATTTGCTGCTGTGCTTCGGAGTGGTGGATTTATAACCTTAGAAAATCAGGATCTGAGGATGTACATCTATTATCTACAAGGAGCACAGCCATCTGTAGTAATAGGGAGATTTTTCTGCAGATAGCTCATAGTGTGAGCCTCATAAAGGTTTCATGTAACAAAGTTATGCCAGGCTTTAAAGGCAGATCTCAATACAAGCCCTAATTTATATTTCACATTTAAATAAATGGCCAGGTTTTCAGAAGTGTTAGTGGAAAAGTTTGCCTCTTTTGGGCTCATGAGCCGGGTTCAGATGTGAGAACTTGAAAGACAGGCACATTTCCTGAGAAGCAGAACTCGCTTGCAAGAGCAGAGGGGCTGCAACAGGCAAGTACATCCAAGCTCCTTCCCATTTCCCTTTGCTGCTCCTGTGTGTAGAAAAACCCCAACGTTTGGCTGGTGCACAGAAAAAGTAGGTGGAAAGGTTTAAGTTTTTAAGAAAACTGTTCTACCATCCTCTCTGTAATTTTTATTAGAAAAACCTCCAATCAACCAAAACCAACAAAACCAACCAAAAAACCTAATAAAAATCCCCACCAAAACCTTCAAGCTGTCTGGCACCTTTATTTTTTTTTCTAAATACAGTTCTAACTGTCCACAAGAAATCAAACTGCAATGGTTTGTATAGAAAACCTACCTGCTGCTTGCCCTGATAAAGCAATACCTACGTGCTTGCAGGTGTCCCACAATCTGCTGGGAAAATCTGTGAAAGAAGCATCACGTAACATATTTAGCTACTAAGAGGGAGAAATTGCTACATTACTTCATTTCTTTATTGTTAGTTCACTTGATTATTTTGCAAGCCTTTCACCATATGTTGCTAATTGACGTACAACGGATGTGTGCTCTGTTGTCTTCATTAATTTGTAGAAACTAAATATTTTGTTTTCCGCTTAAACTCGCTAAGATCCAGTCTGAAAAAAATCCATAATTAGGCTCATACTGTTTGTAGAGTGCAGCAAGGGCGTCCTGGCACTGTCAGCTGGGGAGGAGGAGGCAGGAGAGAAGAATGAACTGCGTGAGTGAAATCTGCAGGCAGAAGAGATGTTGGCACGAGCAATTACACTTTGCAGTGTCCCTCAGCTAACTGTGCTTTGGGAAAGGGAAAGTCAAATAAACTCTTTATATACCTTCCTGTAATGAAGATATTGCTGGAAACAAATCAGCCCAGCTCAGAGGAGGGCACAGGACTGGAGCTCTCGGGAGCCTCCATCCCCTTTGGCACTGGTTTGTGCCAGAAGGACCTCACAAAACCTCACCTCAGCCAGCCCAGAGCATCTTTCCTGTGTGTGTTAATTCTGGTGACTCTCTGGTGTTAATTTCCAGTGTTAATTCTGGTGACTCTCTGGTGTTAATTTCCAGTGTTAATTCCGGTGACTGTCCTGGATGGTGCTGCCTGCTCCTGATGTGCTGTGGAGCAGAGATCCTAAACCAGATTCAGCCCCTCCAGAAGATTAATTGGAGTGAGGTTGACAAGTCATGGTCTCTTCCCCACTCCTTTTGCCCAGTCCTCAGAGCAGAGGAGAGGCTGGAATGGGCCATGGAGCCTCAAGGAGCTGCTCTTTTCCTTCCCTTAAATCACGGTGATTTAATGGCTAGTTTAAAAGACCACAAGTCTGGGCTGCGAAACTGTTACCCAAGCTACACTTTTGCCCTCAGCACTCTGACTTTCCGCCACACATCTCTGGAAAACCTGAATCCATCCTCCATAAGAAATTCAATATTGCTATTATGTTTCAGGGCCTCATTAACATGAGTAAAATCCTCTCGTGAAAGGCACCATAGAGTGATGGGATTTTATCTTTTCTCTTTCTAGCAGTGATTACTTTTCCATCCCTGTCATTCAGTGGAATGAGCTTCACATTTATTTAGAACCTGAGAATTGGGATTTACTATGCAAAAATCTCTGCAGAGTTGGCAGCACACTTTTCTTCTGGGGACCTCCAATTAATGCTTGCAGACACTCCACCATCTTCTCCAATACAAATTCTGGGTCGTCTCCAAAGTCCTTGTAAATTATCATCATCTTTTTATGCCTTAAGAGCAGGAAGTAATCAGTGGTCTAAAAAAAAAGGAGAAAATTGACCTCCTATCTCTCTGACTAGATATACATCCAGAAAAAGAACTGAACACAGCAAAGCAATAACAGAAGTTGATCAATCTCAGATGCTGTGGCACTCACAGATGTATCCTCCCAAAGATGAATTTTCTGTCACAAGTCCAAACCACTAAAGCATGAGGAATAGCAGTAGCAGATACCGCTGATTGTAAGAAGCAGGAGTCTCTGATAGTTATCTAAATATCTCATAAAAAATGATTATTTTCTGTCTCCAGGCTTGCCTTCCAGGTAGAAATGGAATATTGCCTCTAAACGTTATTAAGGAACAGATGGGTCTGCGCTCCACATCAGCTTTGCCTCCAATAGCAGCAAAGCTCTTCATCACTGAAACACTGAACATTTGCCTGAAACTCATGAATTACTACAGACCAGCTCTGCTCAGGACAGGGCTGTCTCAGTCGATCTCCAAGAAATAAAACAAAAAGCACCAAACTATGGCCCTGTAAAGCCACCCAGACAGATGTTTTGATTGTAGCACGAAAACATAGTTTGAATTCGTGCTGATTTCTCTAAAGGAAGTCAAATCAGCTCAAGTTTGTGGCAGCTGAAGGACACTGACTGACTTAGTGGCAATAACATGCAAACAAAAGCAACAACTGTTGTAGCTGGCACTTTTGCAGAAGTTTCAGCTGTGGCTTCGCAGCGTGACTGGCACATCTCTCAGATGTGCTTGTCCTGGTTTTCCTTGGCATTGCCCACAGCTGATGACGTGTGGCACGAGGAAGGAGCAGAGGGAACGGGCTCCTGTCCCAGATCACGGGGGTTGTGCTGCTGCTGCTGCACTGAAAGCACTGCTGAGGCTCCCGTCAGATGGGTTGCAACGTCATTAACCAACACCAAAATCAGACAAAAGGTGCATGTTCTCTGAGTCCTCCTCAGTGTTTGTTGTCCAAAACCCCTCAATTTTGGCTTCAAAAATAACTAAAGTCTTCACAATGAAATATAACAAACAATGTCCCCTGACAGATGGCTTTATACCTGTTTTAGAGAGGACTGTGCAGAAGCATGCTTAGTTCCTGTTCCAGAGGCTGTGGAGACAAATGGAGAAGCTCCAGCTGGAATGAGTAGGTGTCCCACCTTCTCCTCAGTGCATGGTATTTCCATTAGCCCGTTCTAAATCTGCAAATTGGTGAGTCAGGCTTTTGTCACTCCAGGTAATGCCTGCAGCTCCTCCATCACTAGACATGGCAGCTCAGCTCTCACACACTCCTCTCAGAAGATGAGGATAACAGAATTTGGGCTGTTGCAACTTGCTGCCATCTTTTGATGTTGTCCCCACCTGCACTGTAATATTTTTGTTTTATTTCATGACAGTTTCTGGGGCTTTCTTTCCCATTCTCTGTATAATCACCAGGTTTCTTTCTTCCGAGTATTGTACAGTAGAACACATTCAATTTACTGGTTTCTCACTGTCAGCAGTGCACCTCAGTTTCCAGAAGGAAACCCTACTGGATGTGTCACTGGAGGGGAGAGCTTTTGGCCTCTCAAGTTATCTATGCACTTAAAGAAAAAACCAACCTCTCTGAAATCAAAAGGGTACATTGTCCCCCATGCTCTGAAATTCAATTTTGAAATCAATGGGGCGATTGATTTAAAGTTCAAATAGAAAGCAAAGTCCTGAAACTGCTCAAAACCCTGGCAGTATGTCAGCCAGAGCCATGATGTTTTAAGGGCCTCATTCATCCCATGGACATTTTGTGCTGGACAATCCATTACGATTTTTGCTGTTCTGTTCTTCTCATAAAACCATCAGGACTCTCTCCTTCTGCCTGTCTTAAAAAAAAAAAAGAAAAAAAAGAAAAAAAATCCAATTTTTCCAGTTAAGTCATTCTTTGGCACTGGGAACACAGGAAGTAATTTCTCACTGTCAGCTGGGAAACCATAAAGTTTGACTGGGTCAAGCCCTTAATCCCTCTCCAGCATCACCGGTCGCGTTACCACCACTACAGCAGGGCTCTATATAGGGTCAGGACAGGGAGGATGCTCCTAGCACAGCCTTTCTCTCCACACAAGTGGCCTCAGACAGCTTTGCTTTCAGCTCTTAGACCCTAGGGCAAGATTACATTTTTTTGTCCCCAGTACTTGGTAAGAAGAGGTTGGAAGAAAAAATACAATTTTCAAGTTCCTAAGACCAAATGTTACTTGCTGAAATACAGTGTCAGGTAAATAAATGAGTTGTACAGTCTGCAGCATAGACAAATAATGCTGAAAATTTGCAAAAAAGGAAACATTTTGACTTACAGGTTCCACTTCAGGTCCTGTTATTTCTGTAGTTTCTTTGCCAGTAGCTCGGATCCCACCAGCTGAGACTGACAGTGTTTTACACGCCACAGATTTTAAATATCAAAATGACAGTTTCTCACATGTTGTTGTCCATCAGTATGAGCCATGATTGCTGTTTGGAGAAGATGTGATTGCCAACCTGTGGCTGGTGTGATTGCTCTTTGCAATCTGCTGTTCCTCACTGATTTTTTGGGGGAGTGTGGGGGAGGTAAGCGGCTGGGCTGGAGTGCACTTCCCATATAAATGTTTCTGTCCTGGTTTCTCACTGTAGTGCTTACGCAATTACAGCGTGCTCTGTGTGCATTTTGAGCTATTGGTCTCTTTTAAATATTTTTATAGCTGTTTTATACCCATTGGCTAATCTGATAGCTGTTAAGATCCTGTAAGTTTTCTACAGGTAAACAGGGAGAATAGACAATTAATTTTCCCATTGAGATAAGGCTTACCAGCGGTCAGGAATACTTTCCCTGAGATGTTTAGCTCTTCAGAGAAACAGACATTAAAAATCCTTTTGTACTTGATGAAAAAAGTTGTATTAAAAGGGAATTCACACAGCAGCTGTGATTTAAGACAGTTGCACAGAGCTTCATTGGTTCCACTGTGCACAGACCTATTTGTTTCCAGACATTGTCTTGGATATAGAGTATATATGCAAACTTTGTTCCACCCTCCAACATAACCATATATCTGCAGTGAAAAGCCTGGCTGTAATTGCTGGAAGAACACAGAAGTTATTGGCTCTTTAGTCTGCCTAGTCCAGAGGAAAATGATCCTGGGGAAAATTCTTCTAAACCTTATTAGTGGCAGTTGACTTATGACCTATATCACAGTAATTTTTACTTGATATGAATAAAATCAATTGTGTTTCTCTGCAGTGTAACTATCCACTTTCACATTATTTGCATATCTAATCTGGTTTTGGATTGAATTTAGCTTTTGTCCTCAGTGATATTTCATTTTGGTTAGTGCCGCTATGGATCACGTTGTGCTTTCTTTTATTTTCTATCAGCTTTCAATTTGTCGCCTTTCAGATCAATTGATTGTGACTTCATTAAGGGAGAGGGCAAATATTAGTAACAGATGCATTTTTTCCTATCCCCCTGACTTTGTTTGTCTCCCTCTGTCCCTTCCAGAGGGTTTCTCTTGCCTCCACGTCATGTGGTCTGTTTTATTCCTGTCTCCCTTTAAGCAGGAGCCTCTCCACACTGCTAATCACTTTTATTGCCTGCATCTGCACATTGTGTCTTCTCTCAAACAGGGTGGGCAAGTTCATAAAATTGGGCAGGGGAGAGCAGGAAAGGGATGTCGTGGAGCTGACATTAATGAAGAATCTCATAGGCCAGTGGTTCCAATTCAAGCTACAATGTCACAGCTGAAACAATGTCAAGACCCATTTCACAACCTATTACCCTGAGACCCATTCACACTGACAGGTTCTGCAGGATATTGGATGTTCTCATCTCACTGAGCAGAAATCATTTGGTGTTTCGCGGGGAGGGTTGGGCTTCTTGGAAGTCGAATCCCTTCCTGCTGCTGCAGAAACAATTTGAAGAGAAGGTCCAGAGTGTTGGGTAAATGCCAGGCAAACAGGATGAAAAAAGCAGAAGGAAATACAAAGCTTACTGCGTCCAAGAAGTAAATCTGAGCCCATGCCAGGAAAAGAATGTCAATACACATGTATGGAAAGGAATGTATGCTATGTTTTATGGCAATTTAGAGTGATAATTTACCAGATGTTTTGGTTTACCACTGAAAAATAATAGGTATATGAATAGCAAAGACCTTCCTCTTTCAAGAGAGTGAAAAAGATTCTTAATTGCATTGAATTTATCACACTTTTTGTCCATTTGGTGGCAGATCACTCGTCCTAGAAGGTAACAGGCAGGGCTGCAGTGCCACCAGTTGCTTTTGAGTGCACATTCACATATTGATTAATGTCCATCTTGATTTATTTTCAGAGGGCATANACAACAAAAGCTCATAACCCTTTGGATGTTGCCCTGAGACCCATTCACACTGACAGGTTCTGCAGGATATTGGATGTTCTCATCTCACTGAGCAGAAATCATTTGGTGTTTCGCAGGGAGGGTTGGGCTTCTTGGAAGTCGAATCCCTTCCTGCTGCTGCAGAAACAATTTGAAGAGAAGGTCCAGAGTGTTGGGTAAATGCCAGGCAAACAGGATGAAAAAAGCAGAAGGAAATACAAAGCTTACTGCGTCCAAGAAGTAAATCTGAGCCCATGCCAGGAAAAGAATGTCAATACACATGTATGGAAAGGAATGTATGCTATGTTTTATGGCAATTTAGAGTGATAATTTACCAGATGTTTTGGTTTACCACTGAAAAATAATAGGTATATGAATAGCAAAGACCTTCCTCTTTCAAGAGAGTGAAAAAGATTCTTAATTGCATTGAATTTATCACACTTTTTGTCCATTTGGTGGCAGATCACTCGTCCTAGAAGGTAACAGGCAGGGCTGCAGTGCCACCAGTTGCTTTTGAGTGCACATTCACATATTGATTAATGTCCATCTTGATTTATTTTCAGAGGGCATAAGCAATGTCCTATAACAGGCACAAACTTGCACTAAGTAACTGTTGATTCGTTTTGGACATATGATCAAAACCATTCAGAAGCTTCAAAGCACTTTCTGTTTCATTTGTACGCTTTCCCCCCCTCCCCCCATTTTGTCCTTGGGGGGAAAAAAGCAGCAAAGGCATGCAAATGCAATCACACTAGCCTCAGATGATGAATATTAAAACTTTGATAGGTTCAGCTTTTTTTCTGCTCGATGTCGATGTGTGTTTGTTGCCATGGGTATGTGTGGGCAATGTGTAGGTGGCTTTTTTAATGTTTTGCAGCTCATCAAAAAGTTTGTTTCTTTGAAGCCAACAATGAGCATTGTGCTTGTCCACGTGATGTTTACTCATATCTTATGTTGTGCACTAATTAAACTGATGTAAGAGTGAATAGGTTGACACTGTAAAAGTTAACGGCCCACTACTTTAGAAGTCCGGATGGTTTTAGGGTCGTATTTGTAGCATTAATTTTGAATGTCAGGTTGTTTGAACCCTGCTGGGTGCACTGTTCAGGCATATATCAAAGCAGCACCTTCCCTGTGAATTCAGTGCTAGAATATTTCCCTCTTGTCTACAGAGAAAATCCACCACATAAAGCAGGGTGAGTTAGGACAGAGTTAATTCTTGAGATGCTCGCTGTGACTCTAGTGTTCTGAATTAAAATCAGTATCTGTGCAATGTTAATGCTGTAATTAAATTTCATTAGATCTAAGGCTCAACCTTTTCATGGTGAGGTAAAGAACATTCCTATATTGTTTTACTGATCATTGCAGTAAATTGCTTGAGAAAGTAGGGCTTGAAGGCCGAGATCCTCAATAGGATACCGAGACCTGAAAGGATCTCTGGCAGAATTCAGGTGTTTGAGACCAAGACTGCCACTCCACATCCTCCTCCTTCCTCAGGTGCACGGGAGGAGAGGACACAGAGCTGTGTCTCCCCCTCAGTGTGACCATGAATGTGTCCTGGAGTCCCACTCGTGCAATCCAATTACTCTGACTGCGATCCACGTCCTCAAGAAGAGCCCTGTGTGGTTGGACTGATGGAATGGTCTCTTGAGGGCCTGGAGTGCATTTCAGGATCCACCAGCAGCTGAGACGCCCAGAAATCCTGGAGCATTAGTGCAAGGCTGCACAGAGGCCAAACTGCTCTCATTACTGGCAGCCTCTGACCTAGCACAGGGCTGAGTGGATTCCTGCGGGCTCCCAAAAGCCAGGCTCTGTGTTAGTATTGCAATGCCTGTATCCTGTTGTCTCTCCTGTGCTTAGCTGACTATTTAGACCCTCACTGAACCAGCTTTCTGCCGACACCAGCTGCATCACTGGCTATTAGCCTGTCTCTAACCTCTGTGTTTACCGGGAAAATTATTGAGAGAAAGGTAACAAAGCAATCTGGGCATCATCTGACAGGTTCTGATTGCCAGCAGCTCCCTGGGCAAGGCCGGCGTCACCCAGGCACGGAGCAGAGGTGAGGAGTCCGTGCTGATTCAATTATCACCGCTCTGAACTGCCCTCAAAGGCCTGAGGTAACTCGCAGATCAGAAAGAAAGATGAGCTCGTAACCAGCCAAGTCCAAAGGCTTCTGAAGTCAATGGAAACCTTTTCATGGAATTCACTGAGTTGTGGATCAGGGCCATCAGCAGAGCTCTGACAAATGGGCAAACAGAGACACTGAAGATTCCCACCCCCCCACATATCAAATAGAGATGGAAGTGAGGAATTTAACGTGGAATCCTCTCACCTGTACAGCATGTGCTGTATTTCTGCCTAAAAACCAGGTCTGTATTCTGTATATGCTCTGTTGGCCTCATAAACTCAAATCCTGCAGCTCTTTGCCTTGCACTCGCTAATATCCTACTGCACCTTGTAGGTGAATTCTCAGAAAAAAATATTGTACTTGCAATTAATCAATCGTGCTGTGTGGTAATTAAATGACTATATCAAAGAGGAAGAAATTAAAACTGGATCCCTTAAAACAACTACTCAGTGATATAATTACAGCATACCCTATGAGCAAATTAGCTTCTGCCTATGTGAGATCTGACAAACTAATAAACACCTTGCTGTGTAAATTGAGACCAGGTATATTTTCAGACTCTTAATCACTGAAGCTTACCAAAGAGTGAAATGGCAAATCATTATTTGGGGTTTTTTTCTCCTTTCTGAGTGAAACACTCATTCACTGCTAGCCTTAATTCTTCATATATCTTTGGAAAGTTTATTCCATTTGTCTTTCTAACATTATCTATTCTTTCTTTCTTTCATTATGATATCTGCCATAGAAGGAAATATCTAGTTCATTTATTCACTGCTTTTTGGTGAGTAGAATTCATCAATAGAGAAACCAGCATTTGGGAATGGTAATGGTTATGAACATCCTGGCCCACATAACTCCCTTATCATGCTGTTTAGAAAAGAAAAAAAAAATTCTGTGAGTGCATGAGAAATCTTTTTGATTAAAAATATGCACAAAGCCAAGAATCTTCAACAGGTAGCCTCACAATCTTTTCTTAATATAATCTCAAAGATCTTAATATATGTGAAACACTCTACTAGAGGAAAAAAAGTCAATAAAATGATGAAAAGTAATTATGCTGAGAAGTGTAGGCAAAAAGAGAAAATCAGAGTTCAGCAGATCATTTTAATTTACTGTCACCAGAGACATAAAGTTAACAAATGAGAAGATACCATATTCATGTTGAAGTGTGCAGTAAATATGACAGAGCATCACAAGAAATGTTCTGATATGATTCACTTAAAGCTTGTTCAAATTAATATACTACTTGTTGAAAATGTGTAGGAGCTGTTAAGTTTATTTTAAGGAAATATATTGACTTTTAGGAAGGAACAGTCACTGTGACAGACATTAAAACACTCGAGTGAATTAAGGAACATTATACTGAGTGTATAGCAAATGAAGGCATGATATCTCTGGAAGGGTTTTACAGTGTGAGAAATCTTTAATGAGGCATTTGAACGGCATGGAAGAACAGCTCTCATAGCCTTTGGAACATGACTACAAAGAAGATATTGATCTGTAGATGTTATCCCATTGTATTCCAGATTAAAAGACGACAAAATCTTCAGGAGGTAACTGAGAAGATTAACCTGTCAAGGAGATACCCCATAATGAGATTATCCCAATGTGAGACTCTTCACAAAGGGGAGGGATTATTGAGAGGGAGAGCCAGAGTTTAAAGGGATTTTTAGAGCGAGCTGGTTTGTGTGTGTGTGTGTGCACATGGGTGTGTGTACAGGCTTCAGTCTGACAGTAGGGCAGAAACACAGTGAGAGAAAATACTGATCTGTGTTCCAGGACACACAGAGATGAAGCTCTGAGAGCCCTTCTCTTTCTAAGGCTCATTACGGAGCCCACTATTCACTCTCCCCATGACCCCAAGCTCCACCACCGCTGTATTAAGCAAACTACATTTTACAACCCCAGAGAGCATTTCTGAGAAATAATCAGCTCTGTGCTTCTGTGAGTAGCTGCAGGGGCTACAGGTCAGCAGACTACAATTACCCCTCATGGTTGACTACACTTCCAGATTTATAGGAACTAAATGGTACTTTTAATACATTCTTAGGTATATCTATATAATATGTCTATATCCACGCACATATCAGTCCTTTTCTAGAGGTGGTCGGTGAGCCTGTCCCCTTGTCTACTGATCTATCAGAATATTTATGTTGTTTGTGATTTGTATTTATTGCACATGCAGGTTTTGCTCTGATCTTGCAAATTTCTGTGCAGGTGTTTATGGCTTATTAAATTTAGGAAATTTTCAAACTGCTATTGGAATGGCTTCTACCTTGTTCCAGGCAGGAACAGCTACATCCAGCTAGTTGCATTTTAATGGTTGCCATTAAAAAGTTATCAGTCACTAAATTCAGGCCAAATGTTGCCTTCTGCATTATGGTCTAGCACCATATCAGTTTATTAATAAAGGCTGATGAACTGATTAGGTAAGTGCATTTTTTCAGGTGTGTTGGGGCATTTTCTTATCTGGACTCATCTCTTTCTAAGCATGAGTTCATGATATAGATCCCTTGGCTTTCCTGAAGCCTGTGTGCTGTGGGAGCTGTTCAAATGTTTGTTTTTGAAACAGCATGAGGGTGCTGGAGGAAGTCTGTTTTAACAACCAGGGCATGTCAAGGAGCTTCCATCAAGGATGAATCAGATCTCTGTGCTGATTTCCTGCACTGTAATGAAGCAATATACTGCTGAGTTAACTTTGAAGCTGGAAGGATTACAACTCTGTATCTGCCCTCTTGTTCCCGACCATCATTCATACTCTCAAGGCCGAAGTCTATAATTCACACACTGAATGATCTTGTGCTGCCTGGGGAGTCCTGACTGCTCATAGATGGCAGTGCTTCCAAAGACACTCCTGCAAAGCTGGACCTGGAGCAAATCCAGGAGACTTTATTAATTGATTCTCTCTTTTAGAAAGATTACTACCTATCTTTGTTCCAGTTTTCCCCTGTGAAAACTCTCTATTTCTGCTGGAAGAAGCTCAGAAGGCCAGACCTGATAGCACCAAAGAATAAAGATGCTCAAGCTCAGTTCTATGGCTGCAAAAAAGGCCTGTCAATCTCAAGAGCTACCTGAGATATTGGATGAGCTCATGAGATATCAGGCCCTTCTAGAGCAGATCTCTTCAGCAGCGTGGGAAGGTCAACCTGCTGCGGCACCTTGACAAATGTGCAACTAGTGCAACAAGGAAATTCCTCTCAAATTACCTTTAAAATACTCCATTTGAAAGTCTGCTCAGCTTCAGAGCACGGTTTGTGTCATGTCTTGCTTTCTTGCATTTAATTAATCACAACACTGTTAACCCTCCCTTTCCCTCCCTCTCTGAAAACAAGGGAGAGCAAACCCTTCCCCAGACATTTGGTACTCCCATTCAGGATTTTTTTGGTTTGTTTTCTCTAATAGCGAGGTGCAGTGCTGCCCTTCCCCTTTGCTGTGTGCAGGTGGAATTCAGGGCTGCCCCCCAGGACACCCCTGGGGCTGTGCAGCTGAGCCCAGCGAGCGCAGCCCCTCTCCCCCCGCGCTCCCCCGAGCGACGCGTGTGACATTGCCGAGCACGGGAGCAAATTAGCAGACAGAGGTGAAGTAGATGACATAAATTATGCAAATTTAAAAGCCACACCACACAGAAGGTTAATCTGCAAAGTCAGTGTACCTGGTAAGTGGGGAAAGCTGTTCATTTGGCTCCCGAAAAGGCTGCTGAGTGACGAGGAATAAGTCACCAGCAGCATTTTGAAAGGGTGGCTGAGGCAATGGGATTGGTCCCATCAAGGATGATTTAGGGACTACTTTTCATATTACATGTGTAAACTTGGCAGCAGGTGTATTTTGGGAAGAGAATGAATTTATTAGCATCGGGGAAGAAGGGCAACAAATGTGATGGAGCAAAGCCAACAAATTAAAAATAATTTGACAAAATTAATTAGGCTTATGTGCAAGTAAATGGGTGATACACTTTTTAGAAGGGAAGTATTAGGTGATGCAGCAGGGGACAGAAAATAATTATAAGCCTGTACTCTTAGGAGACATCGATCATGGTGGGGGCTTAAAGATGATTTTAGGTGATAAATAGATATATAAGAGTAGAGAAAGTCCAGCAATAATTTCAAGAGCATATTGACTGAAACATGTGAAATGTAAAAGGTGAAAAGGAAAGTTGGTTGATGCTCATTTATTAGTATTGATTTGCATTATAGTAGGAACTTTGTATCCCAGCCAAGTTCAGGATCCCATTCTGCTCGGCACTGGATCAACACACAGTAAGAGGTATTTTATAATCTAAATAGACTGGAGAACAAAAAGGACAGAAAAGAATTATAATCCCAAATGACAGACAGACAACTGAGGCAGAGAGATGGTAAAGCTTGAGCTGTTTGGAAAATGTGACCTTTTAATTAAAAATACAGCTGGAAATGAAAAATATTTAAATTTTGAGACAATTCTCATGGGAAATTATGAGCTGCAGCTAAAAACCTCAGTGTTTTGGGTAACAACAAAAAAACAATGATAATATTCCTGCGTGTCTTTTCCTTTTCTGCCCTCACAAGAAAAGCTTTTTCAAAAGAAGTGGAAGAATGAATTAATTAATATGCACATTAGTTCTCTGCAAGCCAAGCTTCCAATTTAAAGAAGCACTAATTTGAACGAAAATTTTCAACCATTTTATATTGAGTGCTTTGATGTCTACCCAACAGGAGGTGCACGGAGTACCTGGACACAACTCTGTTCCACGCTACTGTAACCACAAGAGAATCCCTCTTAGAGACAGGGAAGAAGCTGCTTAGGAATCCAGGACTTCTCTACCACAGGAGGTAGGGAGCTGTTACGGATTTTTCTCTGCCCTAGTTGCTACTTTCTAAAGCCCCGTGAACATTTAAGTTCACGGTGGCTTACTCCACGTTTAATAGTGTAAGAACTCATCCTCTACTCAGTGTGCCCTTAAAACATCTGTGCGAGGAGTGAGGAGCTGTAAATTCATCCCTTGCTTTGCTGTGCACTGGTTTCTTGGGGTAGACGAGCCCACAGAACACCACAGTTATTTTAGCATTATGGGGAAATAAGATAGACACCATTAACATTTTATGAACAGTTTTGGTCCTTGAAATAAATAAAAGGCTCTCAGCAGAGATTGAAGCGGTAGGGCTGTAGCAACAACAAAAAAATAAGGGTTCAAAGGTTCGTGGGATGTAAGTCAAAAGGAAAGATTAGCTAGTCATAGGGGATTATCTGAGAAAAGGGGTAGATAAACTCCTGACAAAGGTGACAGATTCATGCCAATAAGTTATCTGTGCTGCTGAATAATTCAAGAGAAAGAGAGCAGGGATTGAAGCTGAGGGAAATGCTTGTGCAAAAAGAGTTTCAGAGCAGTCTCACAAAAACTTTAGCTGCCCAAAGTCATCAGCAGAACTGAGGGTTAGAAAGGGATGCTACACAAAGGAAAAAGAGAGATCAAATTTTTTTACTTTATAGTTTTTACAAGGAACAATTTAAAACCAGCTGGGGATTTCCTCAAAAATCAACTTTAAAATTTTCCTGTTTTTTTGAGGAAAGGAACCCATAAGTCAGCACTGGGTATTTCAGGCAGAACCCAGCCATTATTTCTTCTCTAGTGTGTCTTAGGTATTAATTATTTCATATTAATTATTTTATTGCATCCTAGTGCAATGACCTTTTCCTTCTTGCAAGCTTCTCATCGGTGAGAAAATACTGCAGGAAATATTTTGCTTCCCTTTTTCAGATACAGCATTCTATTCTGGAAAAAAACTATCCATCTAAGGGATATTATTTTTATGAGGGGATATATCAAAAAGCAAAATCAGTGGAACTGCTGGCTGAATTATTCCTTTGCCTTCCAAGACGTTTTAGTAACATCTATCAGTGTCTGTCAAATGTTAATAATACTTCAGAGGAAACAACTTTACATTGCAGCTCCCCTTCAATAAACTTTTGACTTTCAGTGAATAGCTTATAAGCCTGAGAAACTCAGTGTGTGAGAGGGTTCTATCTCTGGACACAGAGAAAAGCTCATTTTTAAGGATTTAGGATATGACACGAAAACTATACCAAGAATAAACTGATTTCTGCTTCTTCACTTTTTTTTCATGCCCAACATTTAAATTTCTGGTTTTTTAAAAAATACCCAGCAAAAATGACTTAAAATTTGCAAAATTAAGGCTGCAAAACTATAATGAGATTGAACATATATTAGTTGAGGGCCTTATTTTTGACTGTAGATGTTAACACCTTCCATGAATCATCAGAACAAGGCATTGTCCCCTTCCAGTCATAAGCATGGTTAGGATTTCCAAGGACATCAATATGCCACTTAAAGATGACAGGAAATACAATGAGGTCCACAAGTGGAGGGAACAAAACTCTCTTGGGAACAGTATCCAGAGCCTGTTTAAATATTGAGGTATCTAAAGACGCAAGCTGAGTCAGGAGGGGATTTCCAAAAGACTTCTCACAACAAAAAAAAATATAAAAATGGCAGCAGAAGCAGGCACTGCAGCACTGCCAGGCCTGCCTTGTACCCTGCACGTGAGGAGCAGTATTCTGCTGGCTGTGAATCCCTGTTCCAACACCCCAACACTCTGGGTGCTAACGTGACACTGGGAATGTGTCTTGGGAGAGAAAGGGAGTGAGGGGCTGGTGCTTTGTATTCACAAGGACTTGCTGTACTTTCTCCTCAAACCTTACTGCTCGTTACAGAGAGCTAAATAATGCCCCTTCCCTCTCTGCACACATTCCCTACTGTAAGATGTGGCAAACACTGCAAATCATCTGTGTCAGAGCTCACTCTCAGCGTGACAAATAAATAATACATATTTACACCCACACACTCATCCCCCTGTGTATCGAGCAGAGGAACATGAGGGATAGAAGCACACATGGGACCAGAGAGAAAATGGTAACCAGAATATATTCCTCTGCCTGTGCCGATGGTTTTGGTGCAATAAATCATCCTGAAACGACTCTCTGTAGTCAAAATGATGTTTCATGGATCCTAGACAAGAAGTCAAGAGCTCACCAGAGGATGACATTATGGAACAAAAACAAAGCATTGTCTCCTTGAAGAAACCTCCTCCACCTGCACGAGCATTTTCTGTCGGCTTTTTCCTAGGAAAGAGGGAACTGGCACAGCCCAAAGGATTTGGATGGCTCAAGCCCTTGGAGGATGTAATGATGTGCAAAGCTTCTTTCACACACACACACACACACACACACACATATCTGTCAGCTGTACAGACTGTGCTAAGCCACAGCCAATCTCTGGAATTCCTATTTCACATGGCAAACAACAAGGAAAAAGCTCTGCTGCCCCCCAAAATGGAAAAATCAGCAGGAAAGGCCAATCACAAGTGAAGCATTATGAGTTCCATAGTGTGCTACAGTCAATTTGTGAAACAGCTTGTTTGCTGTTATCATCATACCGTTAACCTGGCCACAGCTGACAGGCACAACAAGGATTATTAGTTCTTTATTTTGATTTGGGAAGATGTTTGGCATTCAGTCAATAGTTTCCCATCCCATTCTCTGGATATTTCCAATTTCTATTCTCACTAAAAAATATGAATATACATGTAAATATACATATAGCAGAGGAGCAGATTGNAATACATATTTACACCCACACACTCATCCCCCTGTGTATCGAGCAGAGGAACATGAGGGATAGAAGCACACATGGGACCAGAGAGAAAATGGTAACCAGAATATATTCCTCTGCCTGTGCCGATGGTTTTGGTGCAATAAATCATCCTGAAACGACTCTCTGTAGTCAAAATGATGTTTCATGGATCCTAGACAAGAAGTCAAGAGCTCACCAGAGGATGACATTATGGAACAAAAACAAAGCATTGTCTCCTTGAAGAAACCTCCTCCACCTGCACGAGCATTTTCTGTCGGCTTTTTCCTAGGAAAGAGGGAACTGGCACAGCCCAAAGGATTTGGATGGCTCAAGCCCTTGGAGGATGTAATGATGTGCAAAGCTTCTTTCACACACACACACACACACACACACACATATCTGTCAGCTGTACAGACTGTGCTAAGCCACAGCCAATCTCTGGAATTCCTATTTCACATGGCAAACAACAAGGAAAAAGCTCTGCTGCCCCCCAAAATGGAAAAATCAGGAGGCCAATCACAAGTGGAGCATTATGAGTTCCATAGTGTGCTACAGTCAATTTGTGAAACAGCTTGTTTGTTTTTATCATCATACCGTTAACCTGGCCACAGCTGACAGGCACAACAAGGATTATTAGTTCTTTATTTTGATTTGGGAAGATGTTTGGCATTCAGTCAATAGTTTCCCATCCCATTCTCTGGATATTTCCAATTTCTATTCTCACTAAAAAATATGAATATACATGTAAATATACATATAGCAGAGGAGCAGATTGTTCACTCTTCATGAATAGAGAAAAGTAATGCACATTATATTATAGTAAAAGTCTGAGCTCCTGCTGGCTGCAGGTCATTGCAATACTAGGTACGTATATAATAAATCAAAAGGACAATAATTTATTTTTAGCCACAGAAGACAGCTCAAAATGGTTTCTTCACAGTTTTGAGACATACCTAAATGAAAAATCTGCAGCAAGATTGTCCCTTCATATGCATCCTTCAGCAAAACTGAATATTAAAAAGAGCACCTGAAAAGACTGTTTCAAGCCAATGTAAAATCACGTGGTGCTGTCAGCGAGGAATTCATGGCACAGCACCAAACACACGTCCCAGCTGACATGAAGGGAGTAATGGAAATCTTTTGGGATCCATGTGCAGCACAAAAATGCATTAAGGGTATCATTTAGACCCCTGAGATGTACAATGACCTTGTAATTACTGGCTTCACTCTCCAGTGACTTCTCATCAGGTCCAGGACTGATACTTAAATTCCCAAGCATTCTCCTTTGGCTTTAACTCTGCAGAAAATTTTATTGTGCTCAACTACTCCTGATTTTTTTTAGCAAAAATAAACAGAGCTGTAGTCACAGCAAGTTGAACCTTTTTCTTCAATATTTCTCCTGCAATTCATTTCTAAGTGATAACCAAGCACACAACCATGTAAGGAAGCTCCTTGACTTTTTTGTGCTTCTCCTGTGCTCTACAGAAACCTTTCAGTCTTTTTTGTTTCAGGAGATAGACTTACCCAAGCATCAGCTTGTTTGCTAGATGTTGTCTCTAATCACATCACATTCATAGCAGAAAACTGGGCTGGGCGTTGACAGAATTCAGCTCAGAGATTGGGCTATGCCAGCAAGGAATAAATGAAGCTAAAGAATTTAAGAATTCTCTTGCATCCTTTAAGGATGTCTTCCCTGCTGATGTTCAGAAAGAAGATATTTCTGTAATTATTTCACCAGTGCTTTTGATTGCAGCATTGTCTCCCAGAGAACCTCCAGAACAACGTTCTTAGATCAGCCCCTTCCACCCAGAGGCTGCAGATTCATCTACAGGACACAATCTTCAGCCCAAACAATTCACTATGAAAGCAGAAAGATGATCCCATTTGAGTTGCACAGCTGCAAAATACTTGGTTATTAAATACCAACTAAGTATGGCTTTCCTGGGGCTTGGGTTAACTTCTGAATATTTTGTTAAATGCTAGAATTAGCTTGACTAGGGGTGGAAAATCACACAGTTTTTAGATAAAACCTGAATCCCCAAATCCTCTATGAACCATCTCCTTTTGCTGTTACCACTTCATGCAGCATGAAAATTGCACACATATGGAGATGACTGGCTCTGTAACTTAAAATGATTTCTTGCTGAATCCTTCTCCTTTTTACGAATATGTATAGCCTTATTTTCCTTTCTTTTTTTTCTTTGAGAACTGGGGCAACAGTGAGATTATTGGGAGTCACCAGATGGTGCTATTGTACATTGTCTGTCTGGTTCAGTTCATCTGGCTGTCAAGGGAATCTCCTCAAGAAATGCAAAGCATCAGGTGTGGTGCAGTTCCTACCGAAATCTCCAGTAAACCTCGTCCCTTAACTGAACTCCCCTGATGAAGAATTATGTTCATAGGTACGAAATCCATGAGACATTTTAGTTTCTGTGGGAAAAGAAACAAAATGTTCTGCAAAACCAGGTCGTCTGCATCTGCATTCCTCACGTGAGTAATGGTCAATGCTATGAGCTGGCCATTTATGCCACTGTTATGAATTGCCTAAAGAAAATTCACAGTAAGAGAGAATACCTGCAGGAAACGTACCTGGAGACAAATGCTCCAGTTCTCTGGTGGGGAATAAAAATATTTTTGCCTGCTAGTCCAGGATGGAGATAAAGATGTGATGTTTGGATGCTTTATAATACTTGGATAGTTCTGTCAACTGAACCAGCTGCGTACATATTGTAAAAGGCCTGAGAAATGTATCAGCCTGAGTGTGTTTTCATGCTGCTTGTTTCGTGGCAAAGAACAAGGAGCAAGACAACCTGTGGTCTCTAATGGTGTTTTACTTGCTGGCTAAGGTTAATGTATTTCTTGGTGTGGAAGAAATGGTTTGGGATAAATTCCCTACAAACTGGGAGAGCAAGGAGCTGAGCTCGACTGAAGTCTCTGCTGCTAAAACCCGTGAAACCACATGAACCCAGGCAAAATCCTGCTCAGCAGAGGGTGTTGGGAGAAGCAGTCTCACCAGGCTCTCGTGTAACCACAGAACCGTAAAATAAGAGGTGTGCCAAGAAAGAAAATCTGGCATAAATATGTGACAGCATTGATTCCTTTAATCAATGCCCTCAGGATGTATTAGCACTCTGCCTCCTTGCTCCTCCGTGATTAATCAATAGAAACGCAGTTTGCAGTTAGGGCAAGTGTCACCAGCAGGCACAGCCAGACCTCCAGGGCTTTTTCCTCAGTGTACAAATCCGTTTTGTCTGTTCTTGTTATGAGGTTTATGGTCTGCAAGGGTTTTGCATAAAGCAGCAGCAGCAGGCAGTGCAAAGCCAGTTTGTTTGTGCTGCAGGTTTGGAGGGTGGCAGCAGGGGATGGTGATTTTGGACACTGGCACATCAGCTCACAGGGAGCTGGCAGCTGACTCCAGCACTCCACCGGAAAATTGATTCCCCAAACCCCAATATTGTAAATCTGTCCAATATGCCAGCAATATTAGGTCAGAACCAAAGGCTTTGGTTGAAGAATTACAATATTACACTTTGCCTCTCTTCTGTTTTTGCATCATCATCCAAGTAATGACACTGTGCAAAAGAGTTCACGGTGAGACAGAGTTTCTAGGGAGAAATTACGCTTTATTTTCTTAACCAGTTGGAAAAAGAGGTTATGAGAAGCCAGGATTCAGCTCCATTTTCTCTTCCATTTCAGCTCAAAGCTACAAAAAACCTGGATCAGCTACCATGCTAGCTGGCTGCACACCTGTACAAAGACACCTCTCTAAAGTTGCCTCAAAGTTACCGATCAACAGATCCCTCTCTATTCACCCTCTTTATTAAGCAGAAAATATTACTAGTGTTGCTTTTTCTGTGCTACTGATCCAATATCCTGTCATGGTAGACTAGGGCTCCTAATTTATGTGCTGACATCTTTTGAATAAAGCTGAAATGTTGTCTGCAGCTCTTCTTTGCAACTGTTTTTAAATGTTGAAGCAGCATTCTGTCTACATTAGAATTCTGTTTCATTATTTTCTTCCTTAACTTGATTTGTGATTAAACCCATCTCTTCTCAGCTTTCCAGGCTTAAAAGCTATTTTTCAGGAAGTTCTTCAACAACTACTGTTTTTTCCTTTCAGGCTGATGGCTCCCTGGCAATATTATAACTACAAGCTTTGAAATGGTGTTAGATAGATAAATAATGACATTTCCCAAAGAACATACAGCCCGACTGCTTCCTTCAGAGACCAGCTTCTATCACTTTTTAGTCAACTTACTTATTTAGTAAACTCCATTAGATTTCCATATCAGTAGATATCCTGAGGACTTTTTTCTGCTGAGTTTACTCGCTCCTTTTGCATCTGTTTTGACTGTTTTGACTTGGATCTAATCATAAGTAAATTTTATTTCTTCTTATTGAAGCTTGATTGTATATGATTATCTCTTAAGACACTTGACATGTTTAATAACATTTGATTGCTATTACTTTATATCTCTGGCTTTCAGGGCTCAGTAGACTGAAAGAGTTAATTGTTAATAATTATTATTAATAATTGCTTACACTGAACCACCTTTCTTCTCTCAGCTGCACCCCCTACTCACTGGTTAGCCAACTCATCTGCACCCTTCATTTTGTTGTATCTCACTTAAATACTTAAATTTTGGTCTCAAACTGAGTGAGGGCAATCAAGGAAGCGCTGATTCCAGTAGCTGAGTCAGCATTCCCAAAATCTCCCTTCCTAAAATAAAGCAGTATTTTAGTTTGTGCATTCTGGTCTGAAGTTTTATTTTAATCCCTCTTTACTTAGTGGGAAGAATTACAAAAAAAGATTTAAAAAGCTTAAAAACCTCGATTTTTCCTTTGCCTCTGCACAAAAAGTTCACATCTCTCCAGAGCAGGCTGGGTGCCAGGCACAGAGCCAATGCCTTGAGCTGATGTTTTATTATGGGATGCCCTTGCAGCACCCTGGATGTGCTGGGCTCCAGGGAAGGGTGGGACAGAGGTGACAAACAGCTCACTCCCATTGCTCCCAGAGCAGCTGGACCTCAGGAATGCTGTTCCCATGTGCCACCCACTCGGTCCTTTCCAGGATCTGCACTCAAGACAATTTCACCAGAGCTTTCTAAGAGCTCTTGTTGCCTTGGTGCTATTGAATCTCTTTGAAACCTGCTGAAAAGTGGAAAACTGGCACCTCTCAGCATCTTATTATCTTTGCTGCATCCCCAAAATGGGATGCACAGAAGCTGTTTTCCCTAGGGCTGTAGTTGGACAATGTTGCTACACAGGGTGTGGTACATGGGATTTGGGAGCTCATGTTGGCCACTTTTTGGAACCAGACATTGATCATTGTGAGGAATCCCTCAGAAAACAGGTTTGGCTTCCCCAGGTTCAAACAGCTCTCAGAAGAAAATGTTTCTCTTTTCTTCTCCAGATGAGGACAAAAATAGCTACTAAGAAAATATCTCTATTTCTACAGAATACTTTTAGTAGTACAGAATAATCCTTATTTATTTGGATTTTTTTCTTTCCTTACTAAGCCCTGTTCAGTGTCTAACACAAGAACAGCTGTACTAGCTCCATCCATCTCACCTGCATTGCCTGAGCTAACAGCATCCTGACAGGAGCACGGCTTCCCCTCGGCATGGCGCAGTCCCTGCCCTGCAGCTGCACACACCCTCTGGCTTCCCCCTGTGCACCAGCTGCCTGCATCAACTGCACTGGTGGGAGAGACCCTTTTCCTGATTAAAAAGAAGGAAAAGAGCAAAATGATGGCCACCAGCAGAGTGAGATGGGTCAGCCTACACACCTCCTGCTCTTCCACGGGGAGGGACTGCTGCCTGCAAGAGGTGATCCCAACTTCTGTGAGGTGACAACCTCTGCCCCCATCTCCTCTGCTGTACAGGTACCACTACATCAACAGCCCCTCACCTCCCCTCCTTCTGCTCTGCCCCTTTGCCTTCTCGGGAATTCTTGTGTCATCTTTTAGGAATGCATTTACACTGGTGTCCCAGAGACCCACAGCAACAGTGGCCATAAACAGATGCCTAAGGAGGAGCAGGAACAAGCCATTCTCATGATCTTTCCCCTGAGTGCTTTTCCAGCTTCCAACTATTTGCAGCTCAGGGGATTTCCTGATCTGATGTTGTTAACTGTAGTGTGAGGGGGGAAAAAAAGGTATTGTGGAGCTGACTGTGGCTTCTTTGATCTACTGGCTCGTCAGTGCCGGGTTCAGCTTAAAGCTGAACATGCCCAAAGCTGCTCTAATAAATGTCAGTGGATTGCAGCTCCCAGGAGACCAAAGACCTGCTGCATGGCAGGCATGAGCCTGTGCAGCACTACTTTTTAATAAGGCATGGCCAGTAGGATTTCTTAGATTTACTGAAGTCCTATTATCGGTTAAAACAGGGAAAAATTAGGGAATTTAATACCTGGATGTGGATCATTCTCACAGCATTCCATCCCCCCTTCATTCCTGCATCAACAAAAGCCAATTTCCAACCCACACTCTATCCCTGACAAGGGACCTCAGAATGAGAGTTAAGTGGTGCCTCAGAGCCCCAGAATGACCCACTGCCTGGTTCCGTCAATTCAAAAGAAACTATTTGTTTCACATTGAAGCTAAGCCTAGCAATCACCTCAGATTGCCTCTTTCTTGGAGTACTGCACGCATTAAAAGCAAAACCCAAGAGAGAGATTACAGATGAGCATGAGGCAAGGTAACCTTCTAGCATCCCAGGGGAGAAAGCAAAAGGAGCAGGTTTTTTCCTCATATTTACAGAGGCTTAATGAATTTTACATAAGCAAGATACAAAATTGAAGACAAACAATGAAATACAAAGAGATCTCAAGATACATGATGAACCAAGAATTCATGCATAATATACAGTATTTCAAAGGCATGTAAAGAAGCAGTGTAAGAATCAGATGTTTTTGGTGTATACAGAGTGGTTTGTTTGAGAGATATTCCTCCTTAAGGAGCCCAAACTTGGAGATGCATCAAGCCCAATGCACCTTCTGGATGCAGGAGGGCAGAAAGGATGCCCTGGTTCACGCTGAGTGATACTTTTTGTCCAATCTGAGCATCTTGATTAAAACACCAGGTTATTTTCAGACCTAAAACACCCAAACAAAACAGCTTTCTGGTTATTAAAAGAACATTCAATTTCCAAATGTTAATTTTTCCACCTCTGCATCCCAAGGTCTTTATTTTTAAGTCATATCTAGAGCTGCAGAGACAAATTTCCTCTAAGGCTAAATAATATCAGACAGCTTTGTCATAAATGTTATGATAGGTATAGAAAATTCCACAAGAAAGGGACAGCCAGAGAATTTCCCAACGCAATTCCTACTTTTCAAGACTGCGAAAATTTATTTTGAGTGGGCAAATCTACCAATGATAAGGAGATGTATCCTAAAATCAATTTTTGAAGCCAAACATGTAAGACTAATCACTTTATTTCCATGCTTAACAGGTGCTGATACCAGAGGGAAAATACTAAATAGCGTATGACACCCTTGAGAAGCATGTAAGATATTTATCTGCCTAAAAGCCATGACTGTTGCACAGACAAAAGGTTGTGAATGTAAATGGAGAAGAAAGAATTTAAGGATGGAGGGTGAAATCTTAGTGCTGATGCAATCAATGGAAACTTGAGTTCAGTGGGACAAGGACATCCCTGAGCTCACCCTTAGCCTGGCCCTGTTACAGAGCTGGGGCTGCCCAGCCTGTTCTCCACAGTCAGGTTGTGAAATCGTGGAATCACAGAATGGTTTGGGCTGGAAGGGATCTTAAGGTGGGACACCTTCCCCTAGACCAGGTTGCTCAGATGTGACTTTTCATATTCTGAGGGAGGTTTTGCTCAGGTCTCTTTCCCTACAGCCGTGTCCTCCTGTTGGGGCAGCGCTCTGGTTCCAACTCAGTTTCTAACCCAACATCATGCAGATGTTGCTTTGCCCAGGCAAATACAATCACGATTCTGATGGAGGGGCGTTGCAACCATATTTTTATGATAATGAAATGTGAAATACAAAGCTGCACTGGCCAGGGCAAAAAAAAAAAGCAGCTGAAAATGACATGAAAGGGAGCAGTACCCCACTCTCCTAACACCTGCAGTGCAAGCAGCTATGCCCAAAGTCAGGAGGTTTAACAGCTCTGGGCCGATGTGTCAGCTCAAGTCCTGTGCACAGAGATGTTCAAAGACTGTCACATTCTCCCTCTCTCTCTCTCTACTATTTTATTCCCCCCAAAATGTACTTATGTGTCTGTTGTTCCTCTGTGAAAAGATTAAAGATTAAGCTGGCTTGTGGCTGGGTAAGAATGGTGAAATGTTCTACCCATAAGTAAGCTGTATATTCATGGTAGAATATTTTAAATGACCCTTATATCATAAGAAGGGATTTTTTTTTAAAAAAAATCCATAACTGTAAGATTTAAGAGCATATCTCACATTTGAATTTCCTAGCTGATATTTGGTTGGGCTTTAGAAACTGTCACACAATAAAGCCATTAAAATTCTGTGGTTAATTTATTCCTGCAGTATTAACTTTCCCATTACTCATGATGAATATCTTGAGTTTGGATATGTCTTAGAAGAACTTCTGACAGTGATAACTTGCTTTTTCTCCTATTTCCTGTGAAATTTTTTTTTAAAATGTATAAAAGAGTAACTTTTCTAATAAACTGGCACAGTGAATTTTAAATAATGACTTTGAATTAGTACCAAAATAGGGAATGATAAGGTCTTTTGTGCATTTGTTTGGTTAATTATTCTGATTTGTATTTCTGGCAGAATTCAATATTACCGAGCCTTGGAAAATACAGATCCCATTGCCAAAACAAATTTTCTCACTCCTATATCCATTCATTTCCTAGACAATAGGTGAGGTCAGAAGGGAAACAAGGAGTCATTCCCATAATAAAGGCAAACAACTAATGAGCTGCCATGCATCATATTCTCCTTCCACGAAGCTGTAATTGCTTCCAGAACACCTGTATTCAGGCCAGATACAATCGTGTGTAGGAGGGAGGGCAAAGGAGCAGTGGTGTTAAACAAGGAGGGAGAGGCACATGTGGGGAATGGGAACAGATAGCCCAGCAAGTGAAGAGCTGCTGAATTAAGCTGTGTCTCAGCTTTGGTTTTGCACAATAACAGAGAAAGCTCCTGGGTCCCCCAGGAAGGCCACAGGTTCCTTCAATAGACGGAAGGGCCAGTGCCTGGGGCATTTAGGAACTTACAGTTCTGGGTTTGACCACCTTTATGATCTTAATTAGGTCCCTTTGTGTCCTATGCTTCAATTTTCCTCCTGGAACACTGCAGAAATAGTTTGCTACACCCCTATGCTTTGGGAAGGACATGTAGGCTGATGGCCTGTGAGATCACAGAATCACAGACTTAACTACGTTGGAAAAGATATTTGAGATCATCAAGTCCAACCTATGACCTAAAACCACCTTATCAACTAAACCATGGCACTGAGTGCCACATCCAGTCTTCTTTTAAGCACCTCCGGGGACAGTGACTTCACCACTTCCCTGGGCAGCCCATCTCAACCCCTTTGTATTACTGAAAAGAGGGTCAATAAAGAGGCAGAATTCAACAGCCTGCCCATGGATAGGGGTGAGGCATTGCAAGTGACTGAATCACTGCAGCCTGTCACTAAACTGTGGTACCTGGGAGTTTTGCAGGTGGGGTAAACTCACAGGACAAGCTCAATTGCTGTGATTCAGCTAAAAGGCACAAGTTCATAACAGACATGGGATTATACCTGCACTATTCCAGGAAACTCTTAGATGCTGGAAGTCAGCTGAGGACAGGAGCTCCTTCCACAAAGGGGCCCAGAGGGAGAAAGGGAATAAAACCAAACTTGTTTCCATAAAGTAGATGCTGTGGAGAACCCAACCCGCCACATACCTAAGGCTCATCTCACTCCTTACCCATTTTAGTTCAGATGAAAGTTGAATTAAGGAACAATTTGCTTCTGGTTCCAGTAAGGATTAGAAATTCAGCTGTACAGTACTGCAAATTATTGGTCTAGAACAATTTATTATAGCTCAGTTTTAGAAGTTCACCATAAATTTTGTTTATGTTTGCTTAAAGGGCTCAGGGATGCAAAAACATGCAAACCCCAAACAATAATAGGTTTTATTCCTTTAAGAACTGAAAAAATGGATCCTGCATTCACAGTAACAGGGATTTCTTTGATTATTATGATTAATCTTTGTACAGAAAAGGGTGTGATGGTCTCTTAAGGACTTTCTAAAATGTAAGATTCCATTTTGACTAATGAACTGTTTTCAGTCCTGTTCTGACAATGGAACACACCCTATTTCTTTCCACTGAAGTATCAGTTTGTTCTAGTTGCCTGTGACTTGCCTGTTAGCAAGTATGAAAACAAAACCCATTTACTATCCCACAGTCTGGGCTGGGATGCAGGGAAAGAGTAGACAAAGCATTCAGAAGTCCTGCAGGTTTTAGAGAAAGCTGAACTAATGCCAAACTTTCTGTTGCCAATAAATCCTTCATGTAAGAAAGACTTGTAGGAGTTTGGGGTATTATAGAGGCCCTGGATTGGGTACATAATGAAAAGCTGTGAACTCAAATTCAAACTGCAACCCCTCCTTTTTTTGGTGTTTTTGTGAATCTTTCCCAAAGAAACTTCAGCTGCACTAAGACTGGAAATCCATACCCAAACCTGTTTTGATAGAACTACCAAGCAGAAAACCAGAGTACCTGAAATTCATTCCTTAACTCTTCACTAAATCAGCTTTGTTGCAGACTTCTGAATATCTATCCTCCAGAACAAAACATTATTGCAGCCAATTGCTTTACTTGCTCCTGCTGGAGAACCTCAGGTAGGAGGATGGGATTTCACTGCTCTATGGATTCCAGCTTGATCCAGGTGCATTTACTACAACTTCTTGTCCTACTGTCACACCACCAATTGATGCCCAGAGCTAAAACCTTTTTCCAAGCTTAAAGAAAATGCAACATAGTGAAGCAGCCAGGGTTGTAGATTGCCAGCAATAAGGCAGGGGAAATTAGTCCCTCTTTCTCACATCCAGGCTTCTCATGTGACCCACTTTAATGGGAAATTAAACTTCCCTTGTTCTGATAGATTCATAGCAGCTGATCCTCAGCTTTTACAAAATAGTCAGGGCAAATCTTCTGAAGGTCAAAAGGCATTTCTGGCCGCATACAGCCAGTCCCTCATCTATTAATGGGTCTATCTCTGAAAACTCCTTATGTGTTGCAGGCAATTACTACTGTTCACATTAGCCTCAGCTCAGC
Organism: Aleadryas rufinucha; assembly: GCA_013397815.1. NCBI lineage: Eukaryota > Metazoa > Chordata > Aves > Passeriformes > Aleadryas > Aleadryas rufinucha. Next base: position 417,674 of record VZTH01014969.1, on the reverse strand, counting down.
ATTGGCCCCTGTGGCCAGAGAATGTCATGGAGAGGGACTGAGCTGACGTGTCAAGCTGCTCCACATTTTATAAGTGAAAATTATAGCATTTTGTGTCTAAAGACTGCAAAGCATGTTATATCCATCAGTTAACATGATTTTGGATCAGAAGAGGTCTTGGCAGGACCTTTGTCACAGGCAGGATCTTCTTTGTCACAAACCTAGACCCTCTCAGACACTGCCTAATGTTACTACACATTTTGCATCGGCAGGGAAGAGAAGGACAGCTCACCATAAAAAGGGAGGTCTGGACCCTCTCCTCTAACTATGCTTTAAACCTGAGGCTGTTATTTCTGTTACTGCTGCTCCATAGCATCTCAAATTTATTTCATTTGTGCAGCAAAATTGCATCAAGGTGGAGTTTAGAGAGTCACCATCCTCCATCACCTGCAGTCTTGCCTCCTGACCAGGTCTTCAGTGAAGTTTTGCAGAGTTTGAACCTCTTCCTGTTGGCTAAGGCTGAGACAAAGCGAGGCACCAACCATTAATTTCTAATTAATAGCCTACCAGCTCTTTGTTAGTATGCTAATTAGCAGAGAAGACTCTGCTCCTGACCCCAGAAGACACAGCTGGGCTGGGGGCCCACCTGCAAGGGGTCAAACCCTTCTCCTGGGCCCCCTGGTTGCAGCAGCTGCCCACCACTCTGCTGGGGTGCCCAGTTAACCCAGTAACCCCCAGCAGCAGGGCTGTGCTGTGCTGGAGCTCAGCTCAGGTGAGCAGTGCCAAAAGGCCATTTCCCAGCGCGGCCGGAGCCCGTGGTGAGCGCTGCGGGTGGCTGCGGCCGCCCTCACGCTGAGGCGCCATGTTGTGCCAGGGCTTGGCAGCGGCCTGTGAAGGGTTAACCCCTCCAGGAATGGCTAGTTAGCCCTCCAGGAATGGTTAATTAGCCCTCTAAGAATGATTATCACCCCTCCAGGAATCATTAGTTGCCCTTTTAGGGGATAAGTAAGAGCACCTGTGAGGAGAGACCAAAGTGGGAGGGACGGGCTGCAGCAGGAGGAGGAAACTCTGTGGAACTGGAGGTGAAAGGTTGGTGAATTCATTTTTTTTTAAATAATGTTCTCTTTAATTGTTGCTAGACAGTCATTGCTGTTTCTGGAGGTAAAGGGCTGTGGTATGTGGCTTTTTTTGGCTGGGAGAGCCCCTCAGGGAGGCAGGTCCTGCCCTGTGCCAGGCTGTGGTGCCCAGCCCCTCAGGATGAGGAGGGGTGCCATGGCTATAGGGACAGCTGTGCTCCTGCAGGCTGTGGGACCATCAGGAACACCTCAAACTCCTCCTTCCCCTCTCTGCCCTTGTGCTGGGGTGGCCCCATAGCCATGCTGTGTCTTGTACAGAAAATAACTGCACATGTTGGCTCCAAACTCATGTTGCATTATCTTGCCGTGAATCATCTACCCCATGACTTGATTTCTATTTTTTTTTTTTAAGTGAGTCCCTTTCCTGTAAAACAGGATGCAGATATGCCTTTGTTTCTTTCAGCCACCACCTACTTCTGGTTGGTCTGGTAACTCACTCAGCTCTTTGGCCACAGCTGGTGGGGTTAAGAGTGTCCAAGTCCCAGTGCCCCCATACAAAGGCTGTGTATGCTGTGGTATGGCTGGTGCTGTTTTCTGTGGGATATGCCCTATAAACCCCACCCAGCCTGGTTTATAAATTCCTGGGTGCTCCTCTTGAGGCTGGCAGTAATACTTGGTGGCAAACTGGCTCCCTGAAAGAAAATGGGAGGTGGTCAGTCATTTATTTCTAGTCATAAAGAGCTCTAAGGTTTTTCCTTTTTACCCAGCTAAGCTGGCTTTCTGCCTGAAAAAAGAAAGGTTGAAAAAGAAAGCAACCTACCTGCTTTTTGTTCTTTTTATGTCTAAGTAGTGAACCTTTTGTGGTTATGTAGAGCATTATTATTGCTACTGGTAGTTCCTGCTGGGTTTTGTTTGGATTCTATTCCAACTTGAGTATTAATTTAAACTCATATGTAATGGAGGTACTGGAACAGAGTTATTGCTGCTTGTGAGGGTTTAGACTTGGAAGAGAAGGTGTTTTCACTCAGTTTGGTCCGGTGGGTAGGTAAAGGAAGATGTAAGCTGTGAGCAGTAGACTAGCAGTGGTTGCATCAAACAACATTATTCACAGCTGGAAGCTCCTGCTGATGCTGGGGAGCTCAAAGTGGTTGGCAGCTCCTTTATCCCTTCGTATCTGCCTACCTGCCTTTCCCTCCCCACGTTTCTTCTCATCTCCACCAGCACAGCAGCCACCCGTGGTGGGGCAGAGCAGAAAGTGATGGCAGCTGGTTCTGCTGGATGAGCAAAGGAGGGAAAAACATCACTCATGACAGCAGAGGAGACTTTTGATCCTTCTAAAAATGGGGGAAGGGTACTACTAAGTAACCCTGGTGGCTGCCAGGAGACAACTCGAAAAAGGACTGAAGTGTTGTGATAACGGGGAGTGGCAAGAGAGGTGGAGTTGGAAAGGCACTCAGGGGAATTCACTCCTAATCTTTGGTCCATCTGCCTCTGTTGCTTGCAGGGCTGCAATAACCCATAAACAATCCAGAGAAAGCAGATCCTTGAGACATCAGGTCTCCTCTTTCAAACAGGAAAAGTTCTTGTAATTGAAGGACATGCCCCTTCCAAACTTTGTCCTAGATTCTAGTTTGTTGAATTAAAAGCCAATTCTGCCATTACCTGAGCAGTTAATAAAATCTATTGCCTTATGATGGATTTTTTCTGCAGGCTAGAATGGATCTCTCTTCATTATGATTTGTGAGATTGAGGGAAAACCACAAAATATAACCTGTATTTCTACTGCACTGAGAAATTTCATTGTGTTCTCCTTCTAAGGCTTAGAAGTAACCAAAACTGCAGAGGTCATTTTTTTGATTTATTGAAAACAAAGTATACCTTATTAACATTTTAATAAAGAGAATCTCTTTGCAGTGGTGCTCAGAGTTGCTCTTATTTCTCCTTGTGCAATTCCACTCTCTAAAAGGAAAAATGCTATTGAGATCATGAGGAAAGCATGATGTGTTAGACTGAAACTAAACACAGAAATACACCAAAGCAAAATGCATTCTAAAGGTGCTGTGTTTGTAGAGGTGCTTGCCCAACATGTGTGATGCAAAATGGGGATGCTTTGTGAAGAAATCATCCTTGTAAAGCCATTGGTTCTGGTCATCAGACTCTATCCAATGCTTTAGTGATGATGCTGCTGATCTATTTGGGAAGTTGGCTGGCTCTCAAGGCAGAGTCTCTTCTCAAAGGCTGTTTCACAGTGAAAATATGCTCAGTGCAGCCGAGTGCATGAATGAAAAAGCCTCTGGTACCTTCTAGTCTGGCAAAATGCAGCACAAAACTCAACTTACTCTGTCTTTTCTGCTGTCCCAGGTAAGAAATGTGTGTTTTTTCCTTGCTTTCTTTCATCTTTCTGCTTTTGTGCATTTGGATTTGAAAGTATTTGTAATTCAGCTCTGATTTCTGAGTAATTATACATTGCTTGAATTACTGTTTAAAGATGCAGGATCTCTGCTCTAAGCCAGTTGCTAGGAATGTAGGATCTCATAGCTCCCTGATTTACAATTACAACCAATTTGCTGTGTGATATATAGCATTTTTTTGTTTCCTTTCAGGAAGGGTGGTGGGGGGAATCTTTCAAGTGTCTCGGTTGCAGCTGCAGCGGCAATATTTTCTGTCATATCAAATGCTGCAACTTTGATTTGCCTCTTTCCTCTGTGGCTTGTGCTGGGTAGTAGGTTTATAGGCTGTTACAGGCAGCTCACGTTATTTATTGCTTTCTTTTTTATAAAAGAATTGGAGGGGGGAATATGGAGGAAAAATAAAATCAGACCTTGCAAAAGGCTCCCTTCCCCATACTCTCCTGATAGATGTGGAATACTCTGTTAGTGACTTGCTATGTAGCCTTTCTCTTATTAAATGTAATAGATCCCCCTCTGCCAGAAAGCAGAGGAAAAAACACCCAGCCTCAAAAACACGGAGCTGCTAAAGCCCCGCTGCTGCTGCCTGTCAAAGCACAGGGACTCGCTGGGCTTTCACTTCTCAGCACCTCCCGGTTACTCTCTTTTCCTCTCGCTGCTGTTACAGGGCTCACTTTTGGGAAGCCCAGAGCAGGTTTGGAAATCCTTTGTTGTTGTCCAGCTGAAGTGCATTTCTCCCTCCTTTTGTCTTAGGAGCTCCGTAAACTTGCATTTAGTGACAGTGGGTTGAGATCCTCCGCGCTGAGCAGGGATGAAAGTTAATTCCTTTTTGACTTGCGATCGAGTGGTTCTGTTAACCCTTGGAGGGTTGGTGGGGTTTAGTGTCAAACAAGTGCTCGGGACCCGGAGCCTGAGCCCCCGTGTTTGTGTAACTGCAATCTCCAGCAGGCGTTTGGTCTGCTAATCCCAAACAGGGCAATAGGGAGAAAAATGGTGAGGGATCACCATTGGGAGAGCTCTGTTGCTGAGAGGAGTGTGCAAGGAGGAGGCAGTAGGGTGAACTGAATGCACACATGCTATGGATTAAGGTTAGGACATTTAGGTCCTGGTTTAACCTGCTCAGGAGTCAGTGCCCGGCCGTGGGTGGCTGGAGCTGTGGGACAGCGGGAGACTCGGTGGCTGGGGATTGGGAGTGAGCAAGCACAAAGGCATTTGGGTGGGTTCGGGATAACAATCCTGCTCCGGGGAGTGGAACAAATGAAAGCAGCTGCCTTGGGCCATGGGTTTGGTGCCGAGCAGCGTGTGCTGGTGCCACATGCAGAGTTCCTGGCAGGGTCACTCTGCCAGCTCGGGCTGGGGCTCCCTGGCAGTATCCGAGGGCAGCCTCTGCCGGGACCGGCTCAGGAGTGGCCAAGCGGCTGCTCCGGGAGGGCTGAGCAGTGTCCCGTGGGCTGGGGATAGCCACAGGGCTCCTGGGGAGGAGAAGTTGTCACCAGTGGGCTGGGATCCAGCCTGGGCAGGCAGCTGGGCTGGCAAGGCTGGCAGTGGGACGCAATGCTCAGGGAGCAGAGGGACTGGGGGAGAGGGCACAGGCAGTGGAAAGGTAACCTGTGGATGCATTGAACTGGAGCTCTCTCATCTTGGCTTTGAGACCTCCCATCTGCTTTGCTTGGCTTTCTCTCTGTTTTCAGTCCTATTTTTTTTTTTTTAACAGCTTCTCTGACATGCCACTGAATTAATCATCTTAAGTTTGGATTTTCTTTAGTGATCCCCTGTAGGAAAGCAGTATGTATGTGATACAAGAGGACAGACTTCTAAGGCCTATTAAGCATAGCTGGCATCTTTTTGACATTAATGTCCACCGAAAATCTGACAAGGTGCAGACACCTGATTCTGAAAACACCTGTGCACTTTGAGAACTTTCAGTGATACTTCAGAGTTTCTTCCTAGGCAGGGCTGAGATGAGTTCTGCTGTATTGCAGGGCTGAGCTTGTGGTGCTTAAGCATTGCTTCCAGCTCAAGTGCTCCAACTGCACTCCACTTTCTTTATCAGCATATACAGCTCTATCTGGCAATGTCTCTCTCCACCTTGTGAGCTAATGCATCTCCAAGTTTACTTTCTAGATCGCGTCAAAGAGTTAATGAATTGAGGAGTGAATCAGGCTGTAATGTGGAAGTGCATGTAATTCTGTCTTCAGGTCTAGGTTGTTGAGTATTGGCAGGTTAAAGTATGAACTGGAGTGGGTGCCATGCTAGGGAGAGAAAGGGGATTTACTGAAATGCTGTTTGGCTTTTCTCTTTGACACACCACATGCACAACTTTCATGTGACAGGAAAAGTAAACAGAAGAATGTGAGAAACAACATATTAAACAAATGCAGCCATCTGGTTGTGTAGTGGTTGTAACACATTTGGAGATCTTTTTCTGCAAGTTTTCTTTTTTTCTCCCTTAGGAGTAGCAAGAATGTCTCATATAATGCAATGCTAGTGGAACCAGACAGGACCAAGTTTGACAGAATTCTTCCTAAGCAGGAGCAATCTATTAATGCAATACTTTCTGAGGAAGCAGAACATAATAAAAACTTAATTTAAAAGTAATGATAGCAAAGTTTACAGTGTAGAAAAAAAAAGTTTAAGGAAATTATTTTATGTCAATAGGAACATGAACTGTAAAAGGTTTATTTTTTATGAAAAGACCATTTCTAAAATTAGTAACTTGGGTTTTGTATTTTCTTGGTCTGCTTCTAATTTAACTGCTTTTATTAAAGTACAAAAAATTTGCCTTTTGAGGCATTAAAAGGATGAGGATGGAGAATCACTTTTTTGTCTCAACAAAGCAGTCCATTAAATATGTATGTAAAAATTCTGGTGAACAGGTGGGCAATAAATTAATTTTTCCATTTGCAAAGATTTAGTCTACACTATTACCAACTGTTTTGTTTTCACCAAGAGGAAAAATGGGCATTAGCTGGAGTAACTGAGAAAGATGTTTCAAGTAATCCTTCAATTCAGACTCACCTTTGAAACTCCAAAGCATAACTATAAGATACAGCTTTATTGATCTGAAGCTGATAATAAAAACTAAATGTACTCTGGTAGATTGTGCAGTTCATTATACTGGGTACAGTAAGCAGTAAATGCATATTCTGATCTGATAGATTTAAAAATCTGTGTGTTTTACATTTTCCCCAGAGGATGTTTTTTAAAACCTCTATACAAAATATTTGTTTTAAAACAAAAGTGTTCACAGGCTTTCTTTTCTATGTTATGCATTTTATGCAGACAGATGACTCAAAATTTGTAAGTAAAGCTTACAAGATGAGGAAAAAAACCCCATGTTTTTGATAGTTGTAACAATAACTGTCACGTTTCACTGGGTTGCAGCTAAGTAAATTGGAAAAATATATAGATTTTACAAGCTTGTCATTGGAGTGAATAGAGAAAATTAGTCCTCAAACTCTTTCCCCTAATGCAGATCCCACACTGCTGCATTCTTAAGCTTTTATTTGTTCAAATTTCTCCAGAAGAGNAAGTGCTCCAACTGCACTCCACTTTCTTTATCAGCATATACAGCTCTATCTGGCAATGTCTCTCTCCACCTTGTGAGCTAATGCATCTCCAAGTTTACTTTCTAGATCGCGTCAAAGAGTTAATGAATTGAGGAGTGAATCAGGCTGTAATGTGGAAGTGCATGTAATTCTGTCTTCAGGTCTAGGTTGTTGAGTATTGGCAGGTTAAAGTATGAACTGGAGTGGGTGCCATGCTAGGGAGAGAAAGGGGATTTACTGAAATGCTGTTTGGCTTTTCTCTTTGACACACCACATGCACAACTTTCATGTGACAGGAAAAGTAAACAGAAGAATGTGAGAAACAACATATTAAACAAATGCAGCCATCTGGTTGTGTAGTGGTTGTAACACATTTGGAGATCTTTTTCTGCAAGTTTTCTTTTTTTCTCCCTTAGGAGTAGCAAGAATGTCTCATATAATGCAATGCTAGTGGAACCAGACAGGACCAAGTTTGACAGAATTCTTCCTAAGCAGGAGCAATCTATTAATGCAATACTTTCTGAGGAAGCAGAACATAATAAAAACTTAATTTAAAAGTAATGATAGCAAAGTTTACAGTGTAGAAAAAAAAAGTTTAAGGAAATTATTTTATGTCAATAGGAACATGAACTGTAAAAGGTTTATTTTTTATGAAAAGACCATTTCTAAAATTAGTAACTTGGGTTTTGTATTTTCTTGGTCTGCTTCTAATTTAACTGCTTTTATTAAAGTACAAAAAATTTGCCTTTTGAGGCATTAAAAGGATGAGGATGGAGAATCACTTTTTTGTCTCAACAAAGCAGTCCATTAAATATGTATGTAAAAATTCTGGTGAACAGGTGGGCAATAAATTAATTTTTCCATTTGCAAAGATTTAGTCTACACTATTACCAACTGTTTTGTTTTCACCAAGAGGAAAAATGGGCATTAGCTGGAGTAACTGAGAAAGATGTTTCAAGTAATCCTTCAATTCAGACTCACCTTTGAAACTCCAAAGCATAACTATAAGATACAGCTTTATTGATCTGAAGCTGATAATAAAAACTAAATGTACTCTGGTAGATTGTGCAGTTCATTATACTGGGTACAGTAAGCAGTAAATGCATATTCTGATCTGATAGATTTAAAAATCTGTGTGTTTTACATTTTCCCCAGAGGATGTTTTTTAAAACCTCTATACAAAATATTTGTTTTAAAACAAAAGTGTTCACAGGCTTTCTTTTCTATGTTATGCATTTTATGCAGACAGATGACTCAAAATTTGTAAGTAAAGCTTACAAGATGAGGAAAAAAACCCCATGTTTTTGATAGTTGTAACAATAACTGTCACGTTTCACTGGGTTGCAGCTAAGTAAATTGGAAAAATATATAGATTTTACAAGCTTGTCATTGGAGTGAATAGAGAAAATTAGTCCTCAAACTCTTTCCCCTAATGCAGATCCCACACTGCTGCATTCTTAAGCTTTTATTTGTTCAAATTTCTCCAGAAGAGGGCTCCATGCACAGCTTGAAAGGCAGCACCCAGGTATTGAAAGCAAAAGAAATTTAACAGCTTCAGGAAAAAAGACAAGTCTTGCTCACACAAGTGTGTTGATACAACATTGCAGATAATGCTCTAATTCTGACCAAGTATTTCCCTGTTCTATCATGTTGCTGTAGGTCTTATTATTTCTGAGTTCTAGAGAAGTCCTGTGGCTCTTGTGCTGTATCAGAGTTGTAAAAATGCTTTAAAAATGTTAGAGAAACTCAATTGTCAATTACTATGTATAATTATTTGTACTGATGAGCATTTTGTGAGCAGGCTGAGACTTGCTCCCCACAGCCCCAGGCCATCATTTTTGGCTATGCAGCCAAAAAAGATCTTCCAGTTGCATATCTCATTCACAAGATGGTGTCTCCCAAAACACAGAGCCATTCCAGCAGTTGTGCTGTCCTGTTTCTCAAATATTACCTTGGAGTGAAGGTTGGCAGTAGTGAATTAGGAAGGCTTTTGGCTACAGCTCTAACCTCTAAAAATATCCTTACACAGGACCTGACCACAATCCTTACTGCTTAGCAAGGGGGGTTTGTTATAGTAGACAAGTGAAAACATGAAAGTGCTTCTGCAGTTATGGCAATTAAATCCCACTTTGTGTACCCCTGAGACTCAACCCTTCAATCTAAGATGTAGCTTAGGGGATATGGTGGGACCTTCTTTCTGTTTCTGACGATCAAAACTTCAAAAAGATTGTTTTAGCACATGTAACATTTGTGCTGTGATCCACTGGGGGTTATTGACTTGGCTTTTAGTGGTTTGGCAGCTACAGTATTCCTAAAAGCTATCTCAATAGACCAGTGCAACAGGGACTATTTGAACCACGTAGATGGCAACAGTGGTGCCCCTTCAAGGAGTTGTGTAGTTCTGCCTTCCTTTTCTTCCTGTTTGCTGCAAGATAAGCAGGCTCTTCCCATTCTATTAATATGTAAAAGCAAGACAGATAACAGAGCCCTCAGTGTTCCCCTCTTCCTGCATCACTGCTGGAGTTGCATCTCTAATCTTCAGCTGCTGGGTTGCACCGGTGTGGGATGATCGTGTCCTGGGGGCATCAGGAACGGCTTTGCCAGCCGGGAAAGGGAGGGGATTGTCCTGCTCTTCTCTCCACTGGGGCAGCCTCACCTCCAGTGCTGAGGGCAGTTTTGGTCACCACAATATAACAAAGATATTAAACTGTTAGAGAGTGTCCAAGGCAGGGCAATGAAGATGGTGAAGGGCCTTGAGGGGAAGCTGTAGGAGGAGTGTCTGAGAGCACTTGGCTTGTTCAGCCTGGAGAAGAGGAGACTGAGAGGAGATCTCGTTGCAGTTATAACTTCCTTGTGAGGAGAAGAGGAGGGGCAGACACTGACCTCTGCTCTGTGTGACCAGTGACAGGACCTGAGGGAATGGCCTGAAGTTGTGCCAGGGGAGGTTTAGGTTTGACATTACAAAATAGTTCTTCACCCAGAGGGTAGTTGGGCATTGGAACAGGCTCCCCAGAGCAGTGGTCAGAGCCTGAGGGAGTTCAGGAAGAGTTTGGACAAAGCTCTTGGGCACATGGGGTGACTCTGAAGGATGGTCCTGTGCAGAGCCAGGAGTTGGACTCAATGATCCTTTTGAGTCCCTTCCAATTCCACATGTTCTGTGATTCTAACTAGAGGTTCATCTGTGCAGGCAAAAAGACAAATCTACTACGTCCGCTGGGGAGGAGAAACAGAATGAGAGGCATTTATCATCCTTAGGAGACTAAGTGGGCTATTGCACTTCCCAGTTAACTCTGGATGATATTAGTGGGTTCTTGATCATGGCCATATGGTTGCACTGTGCCCTGCCCTAATCACCAGATGGATGGGAGCAGCCCAGATGGGAGGCTGTGTTCTTCTGTCACTTCGTGTGTCCTGCAGCAAACACAACGTTAGTGTACACAAATCAGTAGGATATTAAATGCCAAAGAGGAGAGAAAAATAAGACTTGCTTTATTAACCACTGTTTCATTATTCAGAGGTCTTGGAAATTTGCCCACTATTGCTTCTTAAAATTTTTTTTGTGTGTGATGTGGACTCTATTCTCTGTCAAATGGAAGAATGTAATTCTTTGAAAGCCTTACTGTTTTGTATGGAGGGAACTCATTGCCCTCCTATCTTATCCAATATTCTACTGTTTTGCACCATTAATTTTCTTGGCTAGAGGAAAAAAAAAAGGATTTTAAGATTTGGTTTGATGGAGCTGGTTAAAACAGTTGTATGAACAGACTAAAATAAATATGAGGTATTAAGAGTGGGGTGAACTTTTCAGCACACAGCAGTTTTCAGTATCTCTAACCACTTGGAAAAGCTGATTAAGGTGTTTAAATAACTTCTGATATCTATGAATGTCCATGTATGGATGTCTAATTTGGTATCTTTATGGGCCTTGTTCTTAGGAAATGGAACATCCACCGTCAAGCTTTTGAAATGTCTCAAAATTGGATACCCATACACAGCTCTCTGAAATGAAAAAGATTTTATTACCTAAGATTCCTTAGACTCCATTTGATAAAGATTCTACTTCTAAAATTATCATTTAAATAAATATTCCCCCCCAGCAAACCACTAGCAATAGCTATCTATTTCAGTCTAAATGATTTCATTCTCTTGCTGCAAAAAACTAATGCTTAATTCCTTATTAGTAATGGCAATGTATATATTTCTAAAAGTTAATATTTATTTCCCAAGGATTTTGCAGCCTGGTATGTAATGAAGAGCAAATAATTCTTGTGTGTATGAAGGCTGTGTTAACAGTACAGACAGCAAGTGGGTTTCTAAAAGTCTGCAGAGGTTTTAGGATTTTGAGTAATCATGGCGTGTGCAACTTGTGTGCAACTTGTGTGCAACTTGTGTGCAACTTGTGTGCAACTTGGACTCAAAGTGCTGCAAACCACAGGTTCTAGGCCATTAAGATGTTAATGTGGCTGTATGCAAAGAAATATTTATACATACAACTGGAATTTAGGATAAGAGGTGCTCACTTGCAAGTATCTGTATCTGTAATCTCAGGTTACCTCAGCTGTCAGTATTTGTGTGCTGAAGGCTGCTGTTGGTTACCCCTGTCCCTCTCCTGGGCTGGGTGTGAGAGCTCCTTTCCTGCTCCAACGCAAGGTTGACAAACTTGGCTGGAACCACAGCTGAGGGAGTCCTGATTCTCTACATTAATGGCTGGCTGCCACATGGGCAGGAGCACATCTGTGGCACACGTAGAAAGAGGATGGATAATTTCTTCTATTGCTTCAAATCAATCCATAAAAGTGTTGACACATTGAGTTTTGTTCAAATTGCTATGGAGCAAAAACCCCAAACATGTTACAAAGCACTTATCATGCTGATAATTGGCTCATCTACTTTATAGACACTTAATCTCTTTCTTTTCATCTTCTTGGCGTAACTTGGAATTGGGCTTTTTGCAAGTTGTCAATAAAGAGTCCTGGAGTCAAATGCAGGGGATTTTGAACCCATAAGAGTAAAACAAAAGCTGACAGTTGTCCATGGGGCCACTGTTTAAAGGGAGTTACCTCAGCATGCCTGAAATAGGAGCATGATCCACATCTTGTAGAGGTGGCGTGTAAGGATACAGGCAGGAGAGTATCGTGTGAAGCTTCCCCTTCCTTAACCTTTTAAGAGTTTTCTTGCGTCTAATTACATTATAATTTTCAACCAACTGTTGGTAACTGCTTGGGAGCAGAGAAAACCCCAGAAAGTGTCCCCAAGATCTTGCATTTTCCCATAGACAAACTTTCTTGCTTTGAGTTCCTCTGTTGCCAAATAAGGTATATTTATACACTCCTCTTGAGACAGCCCTGCGATGTCCCTGAGGAACCACGTTTTATCAGACAACAAACAGCTATAACAAAATGTGAGAACTGAGCATAGCACTGCTCTGGAGTTGACAAAGCAGGAAATCCAGAGCATCTGCTGCTTTGCTCCCTAAGTGAAACGAGATGGAATTAGGCATTAGAATTGGATGGGCATTTCCTTCCCCATTAAACCCATTGTTTCAGAGCTCTGTCAGAGGAAGCTGAGCAACTCCAACTGCTCTCTGCAGCAAGAATGGATATCTCAGCTGCGGCTTTGAGCTGTTCTGTACAGTTAAATAACTGGCCAAATTAAAAGGTGTTCAGCTTGACCTTCTGCCAAGATAACTGGTCTTGCAAGCGCCAGGAAGACTTGAGTATTAACCAGGTGAAATGCAAAATGAAATACCTGTGGGTAAAGATAAATGAGAATGACATTAAAATAGAACGATACATAAAATTTGGTTTTGATTTCTGGGTATTTGTATTAGCTTGCTACCTGAAGGTTGTATTTTGTGCCAGGCAAAGTGGTTTTATTGTTTTCCAAAATGTTTGTTTTCATATTTCATGATCAGATTGAACTAACTGGACTCTGAACTCTATAAATCTTGATTTATGGGTATTGATATTCCTGTCAATTTACTGATACACAGCTCTGACCTGAACACTAAACTAGTCAGGTGCATATTTGATCATCTCTCTTTAATGACGAATCATAAAATGGTTTGAGTTTGAAGGGACCTTAAAGATCATCTCGTTCCAACCCCCCTGCCATGGGCAGGGATGCCTTCCACCAGACAAGGTTGCTCTGAGCCCTGCTCAGCCTGGCCTTGAACACTCTCAATCCATTCTCTGTCTTGCACTTGGCCTTCTGGACCTGGTTCTGTGTGGAATGTGGCAATATCATTGCACTATTGCATTATTTGGTAGAACAAAGCTGAAGGGATGGTCAGGAAAGCCTGGAGTAATGGGAAACACACCTCCTTGCACTCACATTCCCTGTTTTTTGGCAATAGATAGGCCTCTGACATCCAGTTTTGAAAGAATTGTTTTCTTCTAATGCTTTTAAACTACGAGATCTCATTTAAAAATGATAAACAAGAATAAAATCTCCAGTTGTAAATGTCACCAGTAATTTTCCCTAATTGTTGATCTCTGCAGTTTAGTTATCAGTGAAGAAACGTGGTACTTTGTGTGGTGAGGGTATTGATTATTGTAATCTGGGAAAAGAGCAGCTGATAAGTTCAAATACCATGTGTTACCAGGAAGTAAGATAAGGACGTTGGGAATAAGTAGTGAAATTTTGTCTCTTGTGGAAATTACTTGTGGTCTTGCACATCTCTCAACTTCACTTTTGTGTGTTTGCAATAGCAAAGCACTGCTGCTCACACCAACACAGGAGCAAGTCTCCAGTGGATGTGGATTGATTGCATGGCCCCTCCTTTTGTTATCTGGGTGAAGGATGGTTGGTGTCAGTGCCATGTGCATTCCTGCTGTGCACGTACGGGATGCTTACATGGCTTCTATTGCTGTGATATCTGAGCACCCTACAAATGGTAATGAATTTATCCTTGCTTCCCTAAAATAACTGCTCACTTACGACAGGAACATTATTCTGAAATGGGAGACAGCCTCCAACATCTGCCTGTTTCAATGACTTGAGGTCTGTTATCTTAGGTGAGTAATGGTGTCGGCTGCTGTCACTTGGGCTGCTGATGTTGATTCAGTGGTGACACTTCATTGTACTCCAGAAAGATTAATTCTGATTGGAGGGAGCCCAGAATAAATTCAGTCCTTAGGCCAATCAGAAGGTGGTGTCTTCAGTAGTATTTTAATAATGCAGCTCAAATTTCAAGAATGTAATTAGTTATGATTTGCCAAGGAACTGCCTATCTCTGTACAATAGTTATTTACATATAGAGGAAAGTAATAAGACAGAATATAATCATAACTGTGCAGAGTTCTTTAGGCATAAGGAAATGGAGTGTGCTTGCTCATAGCTGGTGTTTGTGATGGCTGCTGGCACAACGATGAATTGGAGCAGAGGAGGAGGATGAGGCTGGCAGTGCTATTTACACTCAAGGCACTTCAGACCAAAGCGGTTTGGGGTAGAAAAGGGGGACAGATAATGCACAACCAACTCTGCTCCAGTGCTAGGGTAGGGCAGAGGTGCTGCATCTTTCCACTGCAACAGGAGACACAGTCTCAGTGGAAGAATATTTCTCCCACCATCTGCTCACTGGTAGAGGTTCCTGTCTTTCTTCCTTTCCTCAGTTTGGAGGAGGCAGAGCTGCCAAAAGCTTTGGCTGCTCTGGCAGGAGGTGAGCTGCTGGTCACGGCTGTCTCCTTCCTAGGTTTAGCTTCTGGAAGTGGGATGTTGCTGACCTAAAGTGCCACTGTTAGGGAGATGCACCCCAATGTTTGAATTCCTGGGAGGACTAGGACACGTGGATGCACCTTTGTTACATGCCCAAAACATGAGACTCTGTAGATTTGTGTGGACTGTTGAAAGCCAATGCCTGGCTTTGTGGAACAGCTGCCTCTTCCTGTGTGTTTGTCTCTCTGAAATGAGGATTCAGCCTTCTTGCACTTGCTTCCCAAGAATAGAATTTTCAAAGCTTTATCCTCCTTCAGGAGTCAAAGACAGACAAGCACAGAACCTGTTTCTTGCTGTGCATGGGAGCTAAACATTGATTAAGGGGTGGGTGAAGGAGTTTGAGCAAAACAAACTGAGTTGCTTGTCTGCAGTAACTCACGTTGAACCCGAACAGAATTGTTTCTCCAACTTGTTCTTGACTTCTGATTTCTGCATGCTGTGTGTTTGTGGAGTCTAGCTGGGATATGTAGGAATAAAAAGCCATTGGGCACAGCGTGAATGGCTCTCTCTGCCTTACCTCCAGGCTGACTGGAAGCATCAGCATTCCTGTAATTTCCTTGTTCAAATCACTTTTTTCTCTTTTCTCCTCCATCTGTTTAAAATAATTCAGATAGTCTGAATGCATTTATTTTTTACACTCCAACTTTCCTCCAGAACTCCTAGTGTTGGGGGAAAGGGTGAGTAAATTTTACTATCGTGGTTTAACTTCTCATAGATGGGGTTCAACAGGCTCTGCTGGAAAGTCCATCCCTGTTCTGGTGCTTATAGATGTTTTTCTTTTGGTGATAGAATAGAAGAGGGATAGGTGTTTTCTTGCACTATGAAGAGAACCAGACACACCTAAGGAGCTGCTTTCCTTTAACATTTTACATAGGTAATATTTTCACTGGGCAATCTGCAGATTCCCCATGGTTAGTGCAGTGTTAAGTTCTAACCTTGGGCTAATGGGATAGGGAACTCCAAGTGCTGTAATGTCAGTACTTGTGTATCTGGCCCAAACTTGGTTCTTTTCCTGCTATGTTCATATCACCCTATTCAGTCCCTTAGAGCAGTCTAGTTCTTTCTGCACATGTGGAAAAAGAGAATTTCATTTCTCTTCCCCAATAATGGTGTTAAGTTGGTGATCTCCTGGAGCCAGAAGTGCTGGGATAGTAATTTGTTAATAAACATGCTGACGTAGCTGCTGAATTTCTTCTCCTTTTCACTGGTTGACTGAGGAATACAAGAAATAAGAGCAAACCTTAAGGCATAAAAATGGAAGGGAAAGCAAAACCCAGGGGAAAAGAAAAACAAAATGGTATTCAATGTGTTGTCACTTTTTGCAGGTGTTAGGATTTGGAAAGCAGCCTTTTACACTTGCAATAGTCAACAGATGTATACAGGAATGGAGCACAGTTTGATTTTTGCCTGATTTCCACATCTTCATTTCCACAATCTTGCCTCAGAGCTTAGGCTGACACCCATATCCAGAACTCTTGCTTGTATCTAGATCTGAAGTTGCTGGCACCAGGAAATGGTGATACTGTTTCATGCACATTTGTGTATATCAGCATGCTGGCTTATGAGAGGCAGGAAATTTAATCCTTTGTAAAACTCTGTATCCATTTCCAGCATTCATTAGCTGCTCCTCTCTTTTACATTTTGTTGTGGTGGGGCTTTATTATTTATCTCTACTGCTTTGACATTGTTGTGTTCATGATCATTAAATCCATTCTACTGATGCTTTGGGAAACTTGTTATTGCACAGATGAAATAAACATAGGACATCCCTTCCTCTAATTGCTAATTGGATGGGGAAGGAATGGGAGTGGAGAGAACAGAAGACAAACTGGGTATAAGTTGTGAGGCCAAAGCAGCCTTCATTACAGGACAATGGTTTGCAATTTCTTTTTTTTTGAAACTGTTTGCATGTCACTTTAACTGTCTGAAGCTGGTGTCTGTGTGTCAGGAAGGTGAGTTGCCACATGTCCCCTGTGTGACTCCTGCATGATTTTAACTGCTTACTGATGGAAGTGAGTATGTCCCAGAGAAAACTGGAAGGTAGGAAAGGGTCAGAGAACCTCAGAGGGGGACATACAACTCTGATGTGGCTCTCTAGCAATAAATACGAAGCAAGGCAGCTATCAGGAACAGCTGGGCAATGCCTTGATGAAATGGGGCAACTGTTAGGAAAGATAAATGCTCCAAAGTTTTGTCAGATATTATGTGACTTCCCCTCTCCTACCACTTTTGCTAATATATAATTTCACAGACTTATCCCTTTCCTCTTATTTATCTGACAACTCTCGGAGGCCAGCTAAAGAGCAAGAGATTAAAAGGAAGAGAACCTGGCTTCAGGCACATTTGCAAACTAGCTGTTAGTTTTCTGCAGGTCCTTCCATGTTTAAAACTGAAACAATCCTCCCCTGACAACTGAACGTGCAATTCATGTACAATGGATCTGCCTCTGACATTGTATTTCTGGGGCGTTCGTACGACTCGTGATTCATCTGGCAGTGCTTGAGTTTAAGCACTGATAAAGGCAACACAGCAGAGTGCAAATACGTTTGACCTTTCAAAACACTGAATAGAAAACAAAAATAGAAAAATAGTTACTTTGCAGTTTTTTCTTGTACATGTGTAATGACTGCAAGCAAAGCAGCATTCTGATTTCTGCCTTGGGAGCCTGGCTAGCACAGAGGCCTCCAAGCCTGAGCTCCACTCTTATTCCTCCTGTTCCACTATGTGAGCGTTAGCTTGGTACTGGTGTAGAGGTACAGGTCAACTTTGATTTCCCCAGGTCAGGGATTGGCCTGTAGTTGATGTCTGCTGCATGCAAAAATCTGTACTGTTTGGTATGCTATGTTTGTATAATTGGCACTCTGGTCTTGACTGACTTGCCTGGTGGGCAGGTGTCTGTATTCCAAGTGTGAGGTTTCATGGGAAGTGTCACTTTAAATCAGTAATACTGACACAGAACTAAGGCTCGGGCACCTGTGGGAAGTTCCTGCCAAAATCCTCAGCCAGCTGCAGCCTTAGCTTGGATGCAGCCACCTCGTAATGCTGCTGTGAGCTGCTTTAAAAAGGGAGTAACTCCGTGGGTGCTCTGTGGTGTGAGTACCCCGTTCAGTCAGGGCTGCAGAGCTCAGGCTGGCTGGAACCCTCCTGGAAGGGCAGGGGATGGAAATAGCAGCGTGGCTGAGGCAGGAGCACATCAGCCCTGTGACACTGCCACTCCCCGTGGCATCACTGCTGCTGGGGAGGATGTGCAGTTCTGAATAAGGCTCCAAATACGATAGGAACTGAGGATCCTCCCTTCTTTTCCTCATAAAACTGTGGTTGATTTGTGAGCACATTCCTTTGCTTTACAAGCAGAGGAGGTACACGCAGTCCATCTCTCCCAGCCTACAAGCCAGAGATGTACAGGGTGTGCAGAATTGTGTGCCAGGGGTTAGGGGTAGGGTTTAAGTGAGGTGATCAGGTTAAACTTTCATCTTGAGCCTCTTTGGGGAAGGGAGGGAAGACTATGCAGCAGCTGGGTAGGGCTCTGGTCTGGCTTTGCTACAGCTATTTTTGATATTTCTAAAAGTACTTTCCAGTAACTGCAGTGGAATTTGGATTTTTTTTTGGTCTGAAGCGTCTTAGCTGTAAATGATAGTCCATCTTTGATTTATTTGTACTACTCTGCTGCCTGTCATATTCTGGTCAAGTCTGGTGCAGCAGAGAGAAACATTTTTCCCTTCTCATCCCATTTTCTTATTCCTTGGTTCATTGTGTAGTTACCTCCTGTGGCTGTATTTGCATGAATTTCACTAACAACACATCTTGAGGAATCTGCTTATATAATAATCAATTTGTCTTTTAAATTGCCCCTTTTTCCATATATTTGTTGGAATGGATAAACTATCTGATCAGCTCCCTTAGCACCTGTAAAGAAAGCTCTCTGGTTTTGTTAAGTGCTGGTGGCAAGGATTCGTGCTCAAACAAGGCTGCTGGACTGGGAGGTGTACAGTACCTGTGGACTTTAAAAGAGGGGGAGAAAAGGAAGAGATAAACTGGTATTCTGTCTTATTTAGTAATTCTCTGCTGTAAAACCTATAACTAGTCACTGGATAAAAAGCACTGGTAAATTGAAATTGCTGTCTTTTCCAGACAAAGCTCTAACTGTTCCCTTCAAAGTTATGCTTGTTTTTGCATCCTTTTTGGACTACACTTCTGGCCCAAAGCATCTTGTTTGTCTAACAGCCCAGCTTTGGCTGGGCAAAAGCAGGGCAGTGAGTTTACTCAAAGCTGTGGCTTTGAGTGTGCTTAGTTTGAAGAGGGTTTTGATCTTTGGTTTTCCCTTTGCCCAGCAAACTCTGTGTGGACTTTGATACTGCTTTTGTGTTTCAGCTTCTCTTTTCAGACTGTGCTGCTTCACTGCGAATCTGAACTGTAAAGCAGTGCCTTTTCCCACCAACCATATGCATCAGGCTGACCTTTGGCTTGAATGCAAAGTTTGGTGTCAACCCTGCACCATTAGCAAATATCACATAAATCATAGTGACAAGGTTTCCAGGCTGCTGTGGCTGGGGGGAGTTTGGCACTGAGTGTGTCTGAATGACAGAAGTAATTTCTGATCTCTGTTAGCACTGAAGGACAGGCACCAACAGGCCCAGGAGAACAGGGTTGATTCTTGCTGTGTCCGTTGCTCTGTTTCCATGTGGACACCCTCCCCTGAGCTGTGCCTCACCCTGCTGTGCTTGGCTAACGTGCCTTGAGGTCAGAGCCCACCCCTGGCACCAGGAACTGCTGCTGCTGGTCCTGGTGGGGATAACTTGGAGCTTCAGCACTTGGAGCCTCAATTCTCTCTTAACAGCCTCATCCTTCTTGAGCATCTTGATTTCAAGTGTCTGTTGAAGCACTGTAAACAGATTTCCTTCGGCTCTGCAGCACTACATGCTGTGTTGCAATACATTCTGTCTACTTTAGAGCTGTTAGTGATTCATTAGTTTGCTGTTCCAAAAACCAATTCCAAAGGGATCTCTCATCTCCCTAGGGCAGTGGAGGCATTTTCTAGCTGGCTAAACAGTGCTAGGGCAGTTTTTTTGAGACTTGCCTGGTTCAAATCATGTGGTAGTGATACTACCAAAGGCTGCCAATTCAGTGGAGGATTGCACACGGATTCCATGGGTGGGAGCTTGTAATATTATTAGACACAGCTAATAATAGCTCCTCTTGACTCCTGAAATGTCAGAGTGGTCTTGTGGGTAACTTTCTTTTGCCACCAAGAGTAGTCCCTGACATGTTCAATGCTGCATTATGCTTGTAATACAGAAAAGATATCTACTGGAAATGAAGACTCTTAATCTGTCTGTGACTTGACCAGTGTCAAGATCTCAGAGTTGCAGCATCAGTCTGGGGACCCAGGACTGTGCCCTCTCTATGCACTAGAATGATGAGCTTCTCCTACCCAGAGATTCCTAAGATCTAATGAGCATGCCTCTGGAAGGGGCTTGGAAACATAACAGTGAGAAATCTGTGGTGTACTATAAAAAAAAGGTATTATAGCATAAAGCAGTAACTCAATTTTCTCTGAGAGGGGTCAGTTGCTGTCTGCAGACTGTCCTGCAGTCAGATCTCCAGGGTTTCTGGAGTTTGAGTGTATCTTTGCCCTAGAACTGGTTTTTCTGGCAGGGAAAAATAACTCTGCTCTTCACAGAACTTCCAAAGTTTTCAATTGTTTTATGAATCAAGAGAAAAAGGAAAATAAAAAAAGTCTCTAAATGCTCAGTGGAACTAAGTTAATGCTCTTTCTTACATTAGCCATTTATTTTTTTTTGCTGTCCAGTGCACCCAGCAAGGTACCAGCAGTACATCTTGAGCTGCAGGATTTACTGTAAGGTTTTTATGGACTGCTGGAGACCAAGCAGGGATTTTGATATGTTGGCTGCAGAGTGACAGAAACTGATACATAAAAAACTATGCAGACCAAATTCTTAGACCTGCATTTAGAAGAGTGAGAAATTAAGCAACGAGCTTTTGTTAGTTTGGAGGTTATAACTGAAATCGTAGCTCTGAGCAGGTGAACTGAATTTCAGGAGTTGTTGGACACTTGTTGTCTCCCATGGTTTTAATTAGATGGGGCACCTGCCCCTTGCAAGTACAGAGCTGCAAGGGAATGGTGTGAAGCTGTGCAATGGAGGATGATGCAAATATGGGGACAGACAGATGGCCTGTACTCCAAGTGACTCTTCTCGATTGCCTTTTACAGCTGTTTATTACAGTTACAAACACCTGGATGTGGCTTTTAAGGCAGAATTGCATCACTGGGGTCCATAATTAACATGACATAATGAAGGGACCTCAATTCCTGTATGCTACTATAGCTCTGATTTTATTTTCCTGATTTTGCACAGAAGTTAGATGATAATATCACTTAAGAGCAGGGGAAAGTCAAGTGCAAAACAAGAAAGTAGCTTGTGCAAAGTCCTTTAGGAAGTCTTTATCAGGCAGGCTTTGTTAGCAGTCACACCTCAGGAGCCCCAAATCACCCATCAGTACACACTGACCCTGCTACTGAAAACCCAGAGCAACGTGGCTTGTTGGGGGATCTTGGAAAGAGCCTTGTACTAATTCTGTTTATTTGAACTAATTACTTTAATTATAGTAATTAATTTGTATCTTAATGAGCAATCCATCCATCTATTTGTGCAGTGCTGCCAGAATGTAGTCCTCCTCTTAAAGATATGTTGCAGACTTCTTGTGCCAATGAAGATGTATTTTCAGTGCACTTGGGGAGTTGTGGTTAACAGAATGGCTTCACCCGAAGGGGAAGCTTGACTTGTTGTCATTTTGTTCTTGTTTAATAATCTGAAATACATCATCAGCATCGATGTTTTACTTAAAGAAAAGTAAGGTTAGAATCAATGGGTTTTTAAGAATATTTTCCTCTTTCCTTGAGGGTTGGTTTTTTTTTTTTTCCAGAAGTACTCTGTCATTTTCTTTGCTTGGCCACTTAAATTAACTTGCTTGTGAGCATTTAAAGCAAATTGTGTGCTTACAAATCTGAGAATAAGAGCAGAAAAGATTTATCTTGCAATATGTTTTTATTCCTCTTGTGTTTATTGCACCTCATCTCCTCTACCTTCTAAATCATGATAATCAGGCACTGAAAAACATGTTTTATATGAGTATCCATGTGAGTCCTGGTGGATAATGGATTACTCTCAGCTGCTCCTTGCCATTCCTGGATAAACCCCATCTTGCACAGACTCACAGAAGTCATCAGGTTGTCCTTCATTTCAAGTTCATCCTTTGTCATCCTGATAGACAAAAGTACTTGGGGAATTAAGACATGAAATTGTTGGTATTCTTAGAGAAACGATGTCAAACAACCTGCTAGAACATGTGACAATTGCTGGATCTGTGTTTCTGTCATACTTTAAACCTGCTGAAAGAATTAGGTTCCCATTCTCTCCATGTGCTGTCTGCAGTTTGCTGTGATCAAAGAAAGGAGTGGAGGTGGTCTGCTAGGAATGCTTCTCTCCTTCTGCATGAAAGAACAAATTACTACAGCTTTCCCCTTCATTGGAATAATGTGTTCACCTACCTGCTTCAGAGCCGTCAACAGCTCTTAGTGAAATATTAGTGCAGGCACTGGATGCTCCTCAGATGGCTCAAAGTCCCACATTTGTCACTCTTTCCCAGTGTTTGTGGTTTTACTCTGAGCTAGTCCGAGGAGGGAAGCAGTGAGACCTGCTCAAACTTCCCCACCTGACCAAGATGGTGATTTCCTTCCTATGTGTAACATCTGTGCAGCCCAAAAGTAACATCTGACAGTCCTTAGTGTCCCCAGTGAAGTGCTTCCTAGAAGTCTTACATAAAACTGGCAGCTGCCTGCTGCAAATGGATTTGTTTTTTTCTTTATAACGCAATCCAAACGAGAGGTTAAACCTAGTAGCTAAGGGTTTGTTGTTTAATAATTATTCATCAGATTCCTGTATGTGGAACACTTGGTAAGAAAACAATGATAACCAATATGAGTGCTACACTTCAAATACAAATTTGCATTTCTGGCAGCAATGTGTGTATTAGTTCTAT
The DNA here is from genome assembly GCA_013397815.1 of Aleadryas rufinucha. NCBI lineage: Eukaryota > Metazoa > Chordata > Aves > Passeriformes > Aleadryas > Aleadryas rufinucha. The sequence continues at coordinate 394,886 of VZTH01014969.1, read as the reverse complement.
CCTAGCACTTTTTTCTTAGACTTGCATGTTTAGGTGGAATGCAGCATTTGAGTGACAAGATCTTGAAAAGAAATGCTTGGTTTTTAAAATTTGTCATCATTTTGACATTATACTTGAGAGCAATAATTGTGATGTCTTTTCTAAATGTCCAAGAGGTATATCTGTCAAGTATTAATAACAGATAAACATTTTGTTTATTTTCTGCTTTTAATATATTGTGGTATTAACAGAAGATAAAAATCAGATTTTCTTTCTCTGTCGAGTTCTTAAATTCAATTAAGCTAGGATGTGGTAAACAACACTATGATTTGAAAGAGGATAAACCTCCCTGAGCTATTAGGGAACATGTATATGTCTGAATGTCCTTGCTATTATCATAACTTTAATCATTGCAAGCTGCAAGCCCATTCAAAGTATTATCTAAGCCTGACAACATCCTCAGTGTTAGTACAATGAATTAAAAAAAAGCCTTTTGTGCAATCTCTGTCTCAAGGACAAGCCACCTAATTAACAGACCAGCCTGAAACACACACTGTTGTGTTTGTCTTTATTAAGGCATAATGAATTGCAGAACTCAAAGTTGTTTTTTTGAATCAGAATGATCTGAGACAAGCATTTCATGGTAGAGAGTGGAAAAATGTGAAGAATTAGGTACCACAGTGAGGACACTGTTAAGTGTAGGCATTTCCATGCTGTATGCATCCATATATATGTGAAAATATGTATGAATAGATGTAGGATCACACACACAATGTAGGACAGGCAAAACCCTGTGTTTTGTTGAGCTCCAATGGCTTTTTTTTATTCCTAAAGGTAATACTTGGTTTGTAACTCATTATCCTTTTAACTTGTGTTCACATCTAAAGATTGAAGCTTCTGACCTTTTGGGATTCACCTCAAGTTCCTCTAACTGAGTCTGAGATATCAATATAAAATCCAGTCAGATCCCAGTCCTGACTCTTGCTCTCAGGTTTTGAACTTGTGTGTATTTTTGACACACTCAAACTCGCATCAGTGGTGTGAAAGCAAGTGCTCAATTGTTGTTTTGAAGAGCAAGGATTGAGGATCTTTACAGCTTCAAAATAACCTGGGTCCAGCTGTGCACGAGACTTGTGGGTTTATGCTTGTTAAATTCTTATAATGGGAGCAGTGATAAAGCAACAGCAGCTGCAGACCAGAAGTGTGCCTGGAGTAGTTTGAAGGACTGGTCTATGAGAAGTACAAATAAAAACTCGCCAGGTTTGATAGCTTTTGAAATATCTGGTTGTTATCCTCAAGAGCTTCATTCAGGACCATGTGGATCCTTCCTTCCTGTGTGGTTTTGGCAGGCTGGATCTGATAATTTTTAGCCACAAGTACTTCTTCCCTGCCTAAACATGCAGCCTCACAGAAGGATTTCTTTGGGCAAGCATAATTCATATGGATTATATCCACAAGGATTTGGGCCTCTATCAGCCCAACAGGAACTGTCACTTTAAGATTCTGGAAATACTTGCTCACAAGAGAATACTGATGTGATATTTAAAAAGAGCCTTAAAGCAAAGTGTCAGAATAGGAGCAGACCTTAGAGATACATCAGGTATAACTATATGCAGGGCAACTTAGAGCAAACCACAAAATGGTGTTTTTATTTTCCCCTGTGGTGTGATGTTAGAGCAGAGAATGGTGTGTAAAGCAGAAAATGGAGCGTGCTTCCTTTTTTTTCCCCTCCTGCTTTTAAGTACAGTGACATGTCCTAATTTAGACCTAATTTTCATTCCTGTAACATTGCTTGTAATAACGTCTAAAGTCCTCAGAATTAATTTGACTGGAAAAATTCCAGAAGGACTTTCAATTTTTCTCATTAAAAACATTATAGATGTCTTAATTAGGCACTGTTATTAATGGTAATATTACTCAATTTAGAACTACACACTTAAGATGTGGTTACCTCTAGTGTGATTAGTCAGAGAAGCTCTGCTACGCAAGGATGCACACTAGAATTCTGAACAGTTAAATATTTAGAGCCAGATGCTCAGCTGTGTAAATTGTGTGGCTACTGTGGCCTCAGTGGAGCTAGACTAGTACACATTAACTGGGGATTTGCTATCTAAAGTTATAAACAATCATTTCTGGCTCATCTCCCTCACTAGATCTCTTTCTTTTCCTTTCTCATATTCAGCTTGTTTTTTCTGTCCATGGTAGAATAAGCTGATGAAGTAACACACGCACATATTCCTGCTCCAGGATAAGCTGTTTAACTCCTACAACTAAGCTGTAGCCACTCTACACTTGAATTTCTCTTGCCCCCTGTTATTCCCAGGGGGGATTTTCCTGACTTAAGTGAACCTGCTCCTGATTTAGAACACAGTTCAAAGACCTTTTTCCAGTGCCTTCCACTCTAATGGGCTCTGTTACAGGCTTCAGGTTGTGGTAATTTGCTTTGCTTGGTGAGGACCTGCTGCTGGTACATGTGAGGGGAAAATTAAGGGGAATGTTTTATTTGCTTGCCTAGACACAGGTTTACACAAACTTTTAAAGTACTCTGTGGGCCAGTTAATGTGTGTATTTTCTGTTAGAAGATTGAAAGGAGCTATTTAGATTTCCTCTATTTGTGCCTGGCTTCGTTAGCACAGAAGAACCCATGACAGTTCTCAGGTCTATAATTACTGTGGCTCCTGTTTGATGTTACTTACGTTTATTGTGATTGTGGATGGGGAAGGCTGTTGGCTACATGGGCTATTGCTGCTCTGTGACTTCAGTTGGGAAGCTTGTACAAAATAACACCTGTACTTTGATTGCCATCAGGTTACAAGATTTTGTTAAAAAAAGCCCCCCCCTGTACCCCTTAAAATCACACATCAAATGTTCCAATTTTTTAAGTTATTTGCAAAGCGAGGTGTCTAAATGAAATTGTATGTAACACACCAGATCTTTGCATGTTGTGTTGCTCAGCAGTCCCAGGGTTTCATATTCCAAGTGTTTTCAATGTGTAAGCTGTTACCCAGGCTGTGTAAGAGCTCATCTGTGTGGCAGAAAAAGCTGCTCCTTGTGTGAAGTGTGTGAAGCCCAGATTTGTGTCATCCTGCAGGTGGTTTAAGCACGGAATGAACACTCATCACACGTTCAGGTTCAGGTGGACAGATGTGCATGGGGCTGTTAAAGGCATCTGGATGTATAATTGGTATATGGGATAGGACTGAAACCTCAAAGTGCTACAGACATCTGCATCTGCTCACTGATGTATATAATGACGAGTTATTTGGGGTAGTGGGGTGTGAAGCTTAAGAGGAGCTTAATGATTTTTCCTTTAATAAATCATTTGACTACAGCAGTGTCATCTTTTATTAGCGTGCAATTTTGTAAAAGTTAAGATTGAGCATAATGTTGCATATAATTCTAAAACATCTGGTAGCAATATTTAGTAGCAGCTGTTTAGTACCTGAAATATAAACAAAACATGATTTTATCCGTAGTTGTTACAGTTAATTTTCCTGGAAGTACTAGTTTTGGAGTAGATGCACTATGCAATAGATCTCTTCAGGAGAAAGAACGAGTGAAAATTAAGATATTGTTCAAAACCTGAGCAAGTAGAACAGGTCTGCATAAAATGTGCACTAGGAGCAGAGTTGTGTTTCTAGAAAGATTTTGTTTTCTATGAAACGACAGAAAACACTTTAGAAGAAATCCTAAAATGACTGATAGTCCTTAACTACACTGTGCCTTGGTAGTGAAGTGCATCCTATTAAAAGTTTATGATCTGTTATAATTGTGTTCATATTGTTTGGTTTTTTTTTCAATCCCTATTCCTATGAGGAAAGTTACCCAGTGCTTTGACTGTGGTGATATACTTAGAACTCTATTACTGGTGCTTGAGCACGAGAAGGAAAATAAAACAACCTGCAACCCCACAAACAAAGCAAAGTGAGCATGAAGTGACAGCAGCTGACTTGCTGCTTTTCCTGTCTGGCTCTCTCTTGGCATTCCAAGGAAACGTGGGGGCTGCATTGTCACATGGACCAGAGAGCAGACAGAGCAAAGGTGCCTTGGGGCTGCTGCAGTTTGAGTTGCACCTGTGACACCTCCTCGGGGCCCACTCTGCAGTTTCACGTTTCAGACTTTGTGTCCCGGGGCATCCATCAGGTGTATTTGCTCTTTGAGGGAAAGAAGATGATGCAGCATCAGCTGCACCTACTGAGACTCGCCTTGACACCGGGAACTCAGCTTGTTTTTCTGACATACGCTGGATGAGCAATACCCATTTCAGACACACCCAGTGATGGGATTGTGGTTTATGGGAGAACTGAGTGTGCACAATCAAGTGGTATTTCCTGTGCTATGTCTCTATAAACTGTTCCTTTTAAATCTTGCTGCTGTAAGAAGCAGAGAGGTTTGCCAAGTTATCTGACTTTAGCGTTGCTTGTAGCAGATTCTGGTCGTTCTGAAGTCGGTGGTGGGATTTATACAGAAGCAGAGTAGGATCTCAGACTATTGCAGTGCATCAAAAACCATACATGTGGCACTAGCATCTTTTCCTTCTCTTTTGATGGTCCTTTCCTGGTTCCTCTGGGGCATGAAGTCTATTTAGGGCACCAATATTCTAGCAATCCTTTTACTCAATCATGTTTAAACTACCTCTACAGAGTAATAGCACTTTAAGGATGGAAAAATGTCTACATTTGACCCTTGAATAGATTTTTCACTCAGTGTGATGAGGATCCCTGAGGAGTGCAAATGGTTAACTGTGATGCTGGATGTCTGTTTTGCCTTTCCACTTCCTAGTAAGGACATAAGAGGACTCTTTAAGTATACGAAGGCAATGAAGTTTCTGTCTTGGGTCATTGAGTCTCTTTTCATGTTTGCCTATTTCCAGCAGTGATTAAAAGTCACCCATCCAGCATCTTGATCTGTGCCTACCATGAGTCTGTACATCTGTGTTGCACAACAAGTAGACCTTTGACTGTGTAGGCACGATTTTTGATTCATTCTGTGCATGTGTAACTACAAAAACTCCTAATTTTCTGTTACAGTGAAATGACAGTTTTAATGGATGATTCCGGTTCTTTACCTATAAGTTGATTTTTAAAGCCATTATGCAGTATGGATGTTCAAGTGTAAATAATTTATAATCATAGCCTCATGCTGGAGGATGCTAAATATCAGTAATTTTGTATTATAACTCATTAAGGATGACATTCGGGCTCCCAGGGGCTGTTTGTGAAACTCCCTTGGCCTCAGTAATGTCAGGATTTCACCATAAGTGTTACCTAAAAAATAAAATGATGACATTTCACTTCTTACTAAATCCAATTAATCTCCATTAATTGCATAATAATTTTGAATGTAATCCTATTCTAAAAGCTTGGAAGTGCACAAAAATTTGTGACCTAGATCCTGAATTTTTAACTCATCTATGAAATGGGAATTGTTTGTTTGGTACATAGGGTAGCTGTAGTAATTTCTAAGGGCTTACAGGATCTTGGCTTGGTTGTATGTCCAGGATATTCCCTTGGAACCAGACCTCAGCTGGTGCTGTGTGGAACATGATGCTCTTTCAAGCAGCAAATGCAACAAATTGTCACCAGGTTACAGCTGGAACAGGGGAAATTTCATTCTGCATCAACAAATTGGAATGTGGGAATCGTTTAGGTCGGAAAGACCTTTAAGGTCAAGTCCAAATCTTTACCTGGCACAGCCAAGCCCAGCCTTAGACCCTGTCCTTAAGTGCACCCTGTTTTCATATGAACTGCTTTGCCATGGCCTGTTGGACGGGTTGGTGCTCCGGGTCCTTGGCACTGTCCAGGGGCTGCTTTATGTAGGTGCAGGGTCTCAGCCACTGATGCTCCTGACCCTGTGATCTGCAGGCTTCTGAAAGCTCTCTCCTTTTCCCTGGAATTTCCTCTGGTTTGGGACTCCCCTGTGCACTTTACTGGAATGTCCCACTGCAGGCTGTGCTGGCACTGGGCCTGTTCGCTGTGGCAAATGAGGTTCCTCTCCTGGGAAAGAGCGAAGTGTGGATTTGTGTCAGCTTTGGACAGAGAATGAAGTGTGAGTGAATGCTCTTGGCATTAGACAAGAAAATGAGAGGACACAAACCCATTTACCTTGTCATCGTTCTCCATCACCTGGAAAGGTGGATTGCCTGGAGCAGAAGGAGTAGATCGAAATTAAAGGGAAAAATTAAGTGTTTAGTATCTCAGACAGAAGGAGCTTTGCCCTTCTTGAGGTGACATAAACTGTTGTCATATGTGCTTAGGACTGCCCTAGTCCTGGCCAAATATCATGCTGATTTTGTTTTATTAAATTGTTTTCCTCTGCAAGCAGAATGCCTGCTCTGGGCAGAAATGGGTTCTGCCCTGTGGTAATTCCCAAATGTGCCAGGGTGCTGTTATTGGGAGCTAAATCAAGAACTATGCATAGAACTGGGTGCCTCTAAGCATTTGCACCCCATGAGGACTTTTTATTTATGCTCGTTGTGTCCTATGGTGCCTGTGTAGGAAATAGAGGCCATGGGCATCTCTGTGGTTCCTGGGTCCTGGAGCTAGAAATCTGAAAGTTAATGGAGCCTTTTCAGTCCCTTGTAGCCAATGAGATCATAAAAGGCAGTAGGTGCTTTACCTGAGGTTATTTTATCTCACACTGGTTAAGATGGCAAAGATTTATTTGGTGTAGAGCATGCATGCCAAGGGTAATCACAACAAGAACTTTTTTATGGCTGCTTTTCTAATCCATTTTAACCAAAGCAAGCAAAACTGTCCTTTGCAAGATTTTAATTCACTTCATTTGGGAGAACTTTGGTGAAGATATTGCAGTGCCTCTCTATTAGAGAGAGAGATATATTTTGAGACTTCAAAACTCAACTGGAGGAGGCCCTGAAGGATGTGGCCTGAATTTGAAGTTTTGAGAAGTAGGTTGGACTAATTGACCTCCAGAGTCCTCTTCCAACCTCGAGTATTCTGTGAGTCTGTGGTGATCTCGTTATTTGTAACATTCTTCTTGCCAAGTGCTCTCCTTTCTCCTTATGGACGTATTTATGTTACAAACTGAATTGGCTTGTGGTCTTACTGCACCCCTTAAAAATGGGAGGAATAAAACCTGTACATTGCAAAGGAAATGACTCCCTGGCATGACCACAAACTGAAAATAGGGGTCTGATGTCTCATAAATAGGTGGAAAATTTTCTTATACTGTGAGTATTTCTGCTTATGTCTTTCATTCCCTGTAATTCATTCTGGCTTTTTGATGGCAAAATGTATCGACTGCAACTTCAATAATTTCCCAAGTGCTGTTGGTAGCTTGTGTCATGATGCAGCTTACAGCTGATGGGCTTTGAATTTGGTTTTCTGTTATCAGCAAGTTAATACAGTCTTGCTGTTTTGCTGCATCTGTGACCCAGTAAGAGGGCTGCTACTGTGGAGGGCATTCTACTTGGTATTTGTCATGAAATTTGTCATTTTCTGAAAAAAAGTTCTTTCAGTGCGTAAGTGTAACAGAGGAGGAGACCTTTTTGATCTCACCATTAAAGCAATTCTAAACTTGAAGCATTTGGCTGTAGCGAGTTGGGCTTGAATTGTGCCTGTGTTCTCAAGAGATTCAATGGCTTTGTTAAATGAATGTTTTAATGTCACTAAGTCAGGTGTGGAGATACTGATAATCCAGCATTTTCTTGTTTTCTTGCATTACAGCAGAATCTGGACATTCTGTATCAGAGATGCAGTATACTGTTTATCTTTTTAAAGCAGTTCTTGTATTTCTTATTTGGAGGAAGAGGCAAGATTTTCATTGGGTATGGGCACTTTTATGGCCCTTTTCAATCTCTGCTCCTATTTATTGAAATGTCAGCTCTCTCTTCTGCCTGTGGTGAGAAGTGTGATGCAAATTCTTTCTCACATGCTGCCACTCTGACCTGGGAGGAGCTACCTGCAACCACTTGCAAGACGACTTTATTATCCCCATTTAAACGTTCTTTAATATTTCTCTGTTGTAAGGAATCAGTAACTTCACTCTGGAATTATTGGCAAGTAAAACTAATTGGGGCCATCTTCCACACCTCGCTGAATTATTTGTTGTGTCCTAAGGTGGATGCCTGGGGCATGAGATTTTTGCTTCTGAACTTGTGCATGGACCGGCCCTGACCTGGGGAATCCTTTCACTGTGTGTGTAAATAACAAACACTGGTCTAAACCCCAGAGAATTTGTCAAGGCATTAGATCAATCTGAGCAAGCTTAGCATGAAACATTCAAGGTATTGACTCTGCACCTGAATCTCCTGAATGTGCTCATGACACTTGTATGAATTCACAGGCAGATTTCCTAATGGTGTTTCCTGTTTTGCTCCCTTCTGACACTCACCAATTAGGGAATAAAAGGCAGCTTCGAGAGTGAGATTGGAGAAGGAAATGTATTCATCCCATCCAGATTTAAGAGCCTAAGTTAGATACCTAGGCTTTCCAATGGTAATTCAGCCTTTAGTAGGCAAATGAAAGCATCTAAATTAGGAATCTGCTTCTTTCTTCTGCCAGTATCATGGAGCTGTGTGCCTGATTTTGACAACTTCTGTAATGTGAGTAATCTAAGCTGCTGTCTCATTTATTTTTCAAGCCCCTATGAGTATCAAATGGAAGATTGGGCTGTAACAGACCTCTAAACTCCTTCACTGGAGACTTGAGTGTCCCCATCTGCATGCAAGTTGTGAAAGAGGAGGGATTAGTCTCTAGTGCAGGACCCAGGAGACTGGTTACGCTGGATGAGAATGTTAACAAAACTCTCTACACTTTGTTTTGTTTCCCTTTTTGTGAGAACTGGGCAAATACCTCACTGGAAGGATTCAATTAATGAATAGAAAAGAAGTAAGAGCATTGCTAATTGGTTTGCAGGCCTCTGAACTGTGTAAGGAGAGACCAAGTGAGCATAATTTAACTTTCTTCTCCTTGCAATCACTATAAAAATACTCTATTCATTTTCATGACTTCACTTAGTAAATCTTTGCAATGTGGGTTTTTTTTTTTTGGACCCTGTGCCACCTCTTATGGCACAGATAAACAGGTTTCTGAGATAACATTTTAAATCTGGTGCAAAAATGAGACCTGTGAGGATTTTTTCTTGCTATTTGCATGTTATACCATGCAGGCACTTGGAGGCATGACACTTTGTTCTGTTTTATGACACAGGATGCATCTCTGGCTGATATAGTGGGAGGCCAGGCTGCTTTAATGCTGTCAGCCTGCATTAGCTTCTAACTTCAGTGAATATGGGCCAAGTGAGACATGGGATGAATAACTCAAGTGGCAAAATGATGTCAAATCCCACAGCTTGTCTCCTTTAAGCTGCAGTTATTTATTAACAGTTAGATCCAAATGTGTTATTCAAAAGCAACAATATGCTTTGTGAGGAAGGAAAGTGGAGACAACTGGTCTTTATTCTTTGCTGGAGAGTTTTTCTTACAAATAAGTAGTCTGTGTCTTTCTAAGGGTAATTCTGTAGAAACTCCTATGAAACCTTCGAGTGTTCAGATGGTTCTTTCTGAGAAAGAACTGCTGAAATCCACAAGTGTAATACAAGCTATGGGTGAGCTGCAGAGATTTGAATTTGTAGCAGCAGTATTATTTGTAATTCAGCTGGGGCCACGAGCTTAAATGTTTTTGATCAGTGCCATCAGCAGCAGCTTTTCGTTCTGAGGAGAGTTACTGGATCTATGCAGAAAGGAGTTAAACAAAAGATGACCACCACCATTCCTAGTGCAATTATGCACCCAGAATCCTTTCCTCAGTGAAAGAAAGAGCCAACAACATGCTTTGGAACTTGCCTTATGAAGGGGTCTTGTTTTCTCAGAATACTCTTAATTTAGACTAATTAATTGCTGATATTCAAATGCTTGTTTCTCACCATACAAAGTGCATGATTTTACAATTAAAAAATCATTTTCCATCTTCATTCCTGGTTGGTTTGTGTTCCTCTATGGAGATGCCTGTTCTAGCAGCAGGAAGGGAGCTAATCCCAGCACCTGGAAAATAATGGGCTGGGCTAAAGCCTTGGGATCCCTGGGATGCTGAACTTTGGCATCAGATGCAAACTCATACCAGAGGGTGCATGCAAACAGAGGGAAAATGAAGCATGGAAGGAGCAGTGCAATGTATAGTGATGGTTGGTTGTGACAGAGGCTCCTGGGAGAGAGCTAAGAGGGCCCTAAGTTGATCCAACAGATCTCAATGAATACAACCACTTAGAAGGATTTGGTGATCTCCTTGTTTCCTCTCTGTTAACTGAGATTTTTTTAATACCCCAAAAGACAAAAGGTGACTCTGTGACTGCTTTGGTGCAGTGGGAATGCAACACCTTCTGCCCTTTTAGTGCAGGGGTTAAGCAAATATCACAGGCTGCACTGCAGTTTGTTCTTGGAGAGGAGGATGATGATAACAGAGTATTCAGGTGCACAATAATGGTGAGACACAGCCACAAACAGCACTTGCAGCTAAGCCAACACCAAAACTGCCGAGCAAAGGGGTGGTTCCAGCCATCCATGCTTTTCCAGTCACTTTATGCCTCTGAAAACAGCTAAACAGGCCATGTGTTCATGATCTGCAGAAACGAATTGAACTGGACTTCAGACTTCAGCAGTGATGATGGTGGTGCCTCCTCTACTCTACAGCCAGCTGCTGGGTGAAAAATACCAGTGATTATACAACCTATATACAGATTCATTGAGCCTTTGGAGCATTCTGCAGTGCTGGCAGAGCTCTCATAGCTGTGCTGTCATAGCTCTGTTACCCACAGGTTTAGATACCTGCCTCTTCAACTACTCAGGGTGTTGCAATCTTTGATCTATCTCCCCTTGATTATTTTGTTAGAAGAGGTCCTCGAGGAAAGATGTTTTTCAAAACTTGTCCCACTATAGAGTGCATCCTCTTATTTGTGCCAAGCCAGAGGTAAATTTGGACAAAAGTTGTCTGGATGCTCAGGAATTGGTGTGAAAGAGATTAGAACATAGGAAAGAGGAGGAGTGGGAGGAGGAGGGCGAGTATTTAATAAAAATACCCTTTATACAACAAAAAGGCTCTAATGCTTGAAAGAATCAAGATCCAGAGCTGGCTCTCGACCAAGGGTTCATTCCAACTCTTCCTTACAATCCAGAGATGAGCAGCATGCCCTCTCTGCTTTTATATCACTCACCTACCCTGGCAGAGGTGGTGACTGCTACTGCCCAGGACAGGCTCGGGGTGCCCGAGGAGCTGGGAATTCCTGTGCTGAGTGCAGGACACACCCTCCTCACAGCAGTGTGGGGCTTGCCTGGCTCTCGTGGTAACAGTGAGGCATCTATTAACAAATACTGACAAACCACACGCTTTGCAAATCCCTTTACAGGCCTGCTTCTGATGCTCACACCAGGAACACTGGGCTCTGCTGTGCTCTCACCAGCAAGAACTTTAACGGGCTTTTTCCTTTGTCTAACTAACTGCTCATTTGACAATTTATTTCAATGGTTTTCTTGGCATCTCTGCTCAATTCTCATGCCAAATCGACTCATACCTGCTCAAAGCTGGCTTTTGACCTTGCCGCCACAAATTCAGCATCTATGAATGACTAATTGAATGCTGGGTACCAGGTGTGAATGCCAGTGCATGCTACAGCGAGTCCACTGCAGTCAAGCTGGTATAATTCTGCTTGTCATGGTTGGAAAAGTAGCGGGGTATGGCAGCTGGGGAGGAGGATGGGTTGCTGTTTTCTATTCTGCTTGCTTGGCTGAGATGGAGCAAGGTGCTGCTGATATAAGAATCAGCTGGTTTAAAATCTGAATTCTGAATTTAAAAAAAAAAATTAAAAAATCTAGACAGCGTTCCCTATCGTCAGAGTTCTGTTCCTTATTGCTAGTTTTGAGATGTTTAATTAGCAGTTTCATTGAACTGCTGTTAGAAGTTGATATAACTTGGAGGGTTTGCCCTAGGAGTTAGGAGTGACTGCCTCTGGTGTTTTCTTGCAGGCTCTGTTACCTCATATTCCCACATATCAAGATGTGGAAAGTGATACTGAGATCTCTTGTAAATCACGTTAAGCTCTAGCAAGGCACTACTGAAGCTCTATACAAGAGCTTGCTGTTTGTTTTATGACCTCAACTGTAAAAACAAAACATCTGGGATGCTGCTACTAGGTTGGACAGCAGGGTAACAGTGGCTCTCAAATTAGTTAACTATTTAGAGTGTTTCATACTAACAGGTTTCTACAAATGGAGCCTCCTGAAAATATCCAGCTCTGGCAACTCTAAATGGGAAAACTACACATTCATTAGGTTTGTGGCTTGGATATGAGAGAAGTAGAAATTATTCCAGCCCTCCACATGATTCCATCAAGCTTCCACTTTGAGGCTGGGAACATCCATGGGAGAATTATCTCGGAAGGAATTTGAATATCTATTACAATTCCTGGTTTTTATATGAGTTTTGATATTGGTTCTAACAGATGTGACCAGCTGGAATCAGCAAAGTGCAAGATTAGTCCTTACTTTTGTAATTAAATTTTGTAAAACCTGTCATTTTAACAAGCTTAGTTTCTGTTTCTTCACTGTCTCTGATCATGACACTGATCACTTGCTGCATGTTCTCTGTAGTTTCATGCTCTGAAAAATGTTTTTATGTAGCTACGAATTCTTGTAATGAGAGAAGGGGAGACTTAAGGACAGAGGAAGATCAGTGGCCATTCTCAGACTGACATGATTGTTGAAAGCATTGACAGACACAGCCTTTGATCTGGTTATCTGAGAAGTTTTCTTTTTCAGTGCTGAGCCAGGAGCAGTCAGACTACCATGTTCAAGCAGTTTGTAGTCTATCTCATTATCTAAGAACTCTCCTTTAATAGCTTAATTCTTTATAGAAACCATAATTCTTTTCTTCTTAAAACTTCATATACCAATTACTGAACTTTTCAACGTCTTAGGAATGTCTGTCAGGTTTTGTTAACTTTCAGTCCTAAATCCGCGCCATTCACTTGAAGACAGTTTTAGAATTCCTTCTTGCTGCAATCCTGTGCAGTTTTAAATTGTAAACCTTTCTCTAGGAATCCATAAAGACAAGTGTGCTTTGTTAAATCTGGAAATGTAAAATTTGAAGTCTGAAAGGAGAAGGGAACAGGAAGGGATGTTGAGCTCCTCTGCCTTTGCATTGAGCTCCAGGACCCCACTCCCAGTGGTGAAATAAAGGAACAGAGTGTGGGAGGATCTGAGATTTCCTTTTCATCTTGCTGCCTACTCAGGGAAGGTCAAGACCTTCCTCTTTGCTGGCTTTCCATATTCTCAGTATGAAATGTTGGGCAGATTGTCCCTTTCCTGTCATAGGCACACTTATGCTGGCAAGGGAAAGCTGGGATTAAGAGAGGGAATCTGTCGTCTTCCTTGATGCTTGTAGAACTGTGATGCTGGTCCCAGCAGTTTATGGAAGTTTATGCTCTTGTAGAAAGACAATCAGAGGTTGAAAGCTGTCTCTGCTTCTTTTTCTTTTTCTGTTTTAATCTTCTGTTTTCAGAGAGTATAAAACTGGTTTTTCCCCTTTTTCTTTCCTTGCTTTGTCTCTTGATGCTGTTATTTTCAGCCTACTGTGCTCTCCGCAGGTAACCTGGTTGTATAATGAAAAAATGCTTTTCCTTTAGCATGAAAATGAACATTCAACTTCTACTATAAAATGCAAGTATTTTTCCTGCATCTGAATATAATATTAACATAAATGAAGTTAAAAAAGCACTATTGCTATGAAATTATAGGAACTTCTTTAGCTACAATTTACTCAGGCTATTGAATGTAATTAAAGTTTCCTCATTACTCCCTAAAAGAGTATGAGCTATGCAGATCAGAGGCATGATGAGATAGCCATGTAACAATTTAAAATTAAGATATTTTAACATCTTTAAAGAACACAGAAATACTATGAACTGTAGTTCCTCAGAACCACCAGGGAAACATCCAGCATCTTTCACAGCAGGGACTGACAGACCATGTCAAGCCTTGCTCTACGACTGTTTCTGACTCTGAGCAATGAGATCACTCAGGATACACACAGTGTGAGTTAATTTGATAAATAGTTGATTAAAAGACTACTTAAACTGCTGATGTTCTCTCTGCTGTCCTCAGTGAGGTGTTCATAACATTCTGTGCATGGTGGTTATGAAAGAGTTACACTGAACCAAATCAACTGTGACATTTTTATTTAGCTGCAACTTCATAAATCACCAACCATTGTAAACTAACTTCTAGTTTTGTTATTTAAAGAAAAGTTCCAAAAGGAACACTTGTCATATGTTAACTTTGAAATAACTGAAAGTACCAGAGACTATTTGGAAAGGCTTTTCTGCTCATTTATTTAAATCTCACCTTCCTCATGGAAGAAGAACTTATTAAAGCAAGCTTGATTTAGCTGAGTATAACTCCTTGGTAATACCACTTACAACTTCGGAATTGGCATGACTTGCATCTTTTAAAAGGCTGGACAATAAACTTGTGTGTATATATGCACAAAACCTACTAGGGTCAGTCATTTTAATAATTTCTTGCAACTGAAATAGTTGACTGGTTCCTCTGCTGCTGTTTCAGATGGTTGCAATTGGAATGTTTTGTCTAAGTGCTTGTAAAATGTGACAGATTTCAGAGCTCACCAGTTTGGAGCAGCAGTGCTCCAGCTGTGGGCAAGTCCTATGGATGCCATTCTGAAGCTCCATGAAAATCAGGTAGAGTTGGAATAAATAAATGCTGAGTAGACTACAAGATGAGTAAATCTGTGGGATGGTCAGAGTGCTAGAGTACGAATCACGCAGCCGTACCTCGTGCTTTACTGTAGTCTATGCAAAGAAAAGTTTATTGAGAGATTTGTTATGCAAATAAAATGTCATAAGAGCTGGCACTTCAAAGGCCTGTGCTTGTATTTGCCATATAATTGCCTGGAGAAAAAGGCTGTTTTGGATTTTGAGCCTTTATTTGCATTTGGAGGATTAGCAGACTGTTTACTTTACTACCCTTAGCCTTTAAGTGCACTTAAGCTGTTTTTCCAAGAGAGCTGAATTTATTCAGTGTAACTTCTTGATTGACACAGGAATAGGAGCACATCAACCAAACATGCAGGACCTTGCAGCAAACAGCTCCTTCCCTTTGCGACCTTGTAACGCGTAATGGAACCAGTGGGTTCGAATTAAAAAATAAATAAATACAGATTATTACTAGCAGTACACATTTCCTAAGGAAAAAAATGTACATAGATGAGGATAAAGATTAGAGCTGACAGAACAATGTTTTTTTCCCTGTTAACTTTATCATACCTTAAAAATATTCAGTGCATATAATTTATTTTCATTTTCATTATCTTGCCAGCTTAGGTGACATGCTCAGCTTCCGGAGAAGTTAATGGAAATCTCAGTAGTGACTTCAGAGCCCTTTAGGTCAGGCTCTAAATGACAAAGAATGAGCCCCAAATATTTATGCATATTTATGAATTGCATGAAAATTTCTTAATGAAATGTTCATACACGCTTCATTCCAGGCTGGCTGCGCATTCATCTCAAAAAGCACATAAGGGCTTTTCTTCTAGTGTTCTGTTAAACGCTGACCAAAAAGTCAATGAGATTTTGCTGGAATGAGGCTTTTGGGATTTGGGCAGTATTCATGTACACAAATCTCTAATATTTATTGCTAAGGATTGATACTTACATGATGAACAGGCCCTTTATGCATGCAGAAAGATGTATAACTTACAGCTTGATCCCAGCCGTGCTCTTTATTCACCGTGTCACACACCCTGACCAGCCCTGACTGCTCCTCAACAGGAGCACCAGGATGTTATTGCTTCCAACCTGCCAATTTTTCCTGCGAAACTTGAGTGAAAAGAGACACTTGACTTCATCAGTTTAACAACAGATTGGCTTATTTACACTAATTCAAAGCTCTTTCATATGAGAAGGAAGCGTGTGGCAGCTGGTGGGAAAGCTGAATGCTTGTGCTCTAGGAGGCCACATCTTCCAGGCTGAGCAGCTGCTGTCAGGATATATCAATCATTGTGCCAAAACACCTTGACAGTGCCCTCTTGACTGTCTTTTTCAGAAGCAAAAATTGGATTAGATATGACAAATGGATCTTTCCTACGGAAAGACTGGCGTCTTTTAGCCTGTGCAAGTACAGTTCTTTTGTCTGTGTGATACATAGTCTGGTGCCAATGGATTATGAATTTTGCCTCTTCATCTAACATGGAAACAAACGAGCTTTTCCCTCTCCTCTCCTTCTAAAGTTACTCACTGAACATTTAATCAAACTACTTATATTTGCATCTTTCTTCTTTTCTGACTTTGAGGCTCTGTTTCGAAATGTCCCTTGGCATCAGGACTTGATTTCAGCCTCCTCTCTGGTTTTACAGTGAACACTGCCAAAAGGAATGTATCTGTATTTCAGATATACAGGTGAGAAAGCATTTTCACACAAAGCATAATTGGGGCTGACTGGCACAGAGAAGGTCACTTCTCAGCCTTACTGTTGCCTGAGGTAGATTATGTCTAAATTATCAGCACCTAGCTGTGGAATTCACTATAGCATTAGCAAATTACTTTTAAAAATAGAGATAAGCATTTGCTTTTGGACACTGGAACTTCATTCCCTCTGTGCACACACTTCATCATACCTGGACCACATACTGATGCTGTCCTAATTCGGCCCCTCTTTAAGAGACAGGAGATGTGATCTGTGCAATTTTGCCGAGGATTTGACTGCTGTGGTAAGGCTGAGAGGTAGAGCTGCTTTGGCTTCATAGCAGGGCATTCACCTGAGAGTTGGTGACTATTAATTCTTCTCTCTTCAATATGAATTTTTATTATATTAACTTAGTTAATTGGTTGTACATGATTCTTTCCTCTAGAGACTTCTCTCTGCCAATCTTCAATTAAAAGTAAAATTTGCTGTGTTCCTTACTGTAGACTTGAAGGAAAAACCACTTGGATTAGGCTTGTGAGACAGAACAGTTCTGTTTGAGCAGCCCTTACTGAAATATGGCCAAAATCTTTCCATTCATAACCTCCTCTGGTGTTCCTTGCCTGTGAACACTGGTGGTACTATTGGCTTGCACTTGTAGTTTTGTGTTTTCAGCATAAGGATTGGCAGAGCAAATGACTTCTCTGATTGCCATAATTTAATAGGTTCCAGATAGACGAAGCAGCTGCTTGTTTATGCATCAGTTCTGTACTTTTATCAGTCCTTAAGTGTGCAATTAAGAACATGCTTTTGGAAAGGCTGGGGATGCCTGTGCCCTTGGTACACCCTGAACACCTCAGAACAGGTGTCTGTTGTCTAACAGGAGTGAATGTTCTGTTTAAATATAAACTGAAGGTGTTGCAAGGAACAGATTTGAGAAATGAAAAAGGTATCTTTAGCTATCAAAAAAGCCTTTTATTTTCCTGTGATCAAGGAGGAAAGAGCTTCTGAGAAGTGGGACAGGTTTTATAGCCTGATATCTTCCAATGTGCTGCTGATTGGTTGGTTGGGCACAAAACTACCTAGGGCCAAACACAGTTGGTTTTTGGGCCTAGGTAGTTTTGTGCCCATAGCAATTGTTTTATGGATGCAGGATACTGGTGCTTTAGCAGGTACAGCCTTCTGGAAATCCCACTGCCATCCTGCAAAGAGATGGCATGCAAAGCCAGAGGGAATGTGCCAAAAGAGGGTAAATGTAGAGCCATTCCTATTATGGTTAGAGTATAGCCAGAAGTCTTTCTTTTTAGTCTTGGGGAATGAACTTTGTGTAGGTTTCTCTTCAAACCATGAGCATTTCACTTGAACTGAAATGCCAAAGTCCAGCAGCAACTGCACCAGCCTTGTCCTCAAATCCTAAATGGGATGCACTTCTCCCTGGGAGGTGATAGAGCATCCTGATTGCTGTTCCCAATGGCTGAATGCAATTACTTTCATCTTTCCAACAAGTTAGGAATTAGTCTTGACCTGGCCTTTGTCACCATCTATGCTGTGGTTTGGGCACATAATTTGGGTGTGTATTCAGCAATTATCACACCCCGACCAGCAGCGCACGGAGTGAAAGGTTTGTTTCTTTGGCGATCTACTGAGTCTCTTACAGGTGTAATCATCCTTGGAAGGTTATCCCTGCCACTTCAACAGGGACAATGGGACACCAGGGCACGTTCTGTGACATGATTAATAGATATGTGAATAGCACCCTATGACTTATGATATCATCTGCATTGTCTTGTTTGAAAATTACCTTCCGCTGCTGCAGAAGGGCAATGTTTCCCTGTGTAGTTTATAGCGCTCATAAACAACTCCTACCAGCATCTTTGCAGTCGTGTCCTGTCTCTCACCTTCCCTTTGTACCTGTTTGTAATTGGTGATGTGAAACTGTTCCTGCAAAGTCTCAGCACGGGCTAAGCTGCGAAATCCCAGGGCTCTGCAGGGAGGGCATCGATCTTCTGCTGAGTCATCTGTGATGACAGATACTGGAGTTTTACAGACATGCAGAGTCACTTTTGCTGACTTATTCATTTTAATTTAGGTGAGTTTTATTTATTCTGGTCACTGTTATTCAAGGTGTTAATATTTCCTGAAGGGAAATAAGAGCAAGAGCAGCTCTCCAGGCTTAGCCTCAGTAAAAATAGCAAAAATGAACTTCAGAGAAATATCTCTGACTTGCCTGTGCCTGTACTTTAAGAGCAATCAGAATTCTACATGCTTATGGTGCTCAGTAACTTAAAATGCAACACAGTGTGTGAACATATCACTGTGATTCTTCTGAAAAATCAAAACATGCATTGACAATCCTTTCTTTTCGGAGTATGAATAGGTTGGAAACGTTCAGATGCCTCTTGAAAACTGTAATGTAGCGATGTTTTCTCTCTTTGGTTACATTTTCATTGATACTCATGTTTGTAGTTACCCAGCTTATTTCAAAGCTTGTCAAACAGTTGAGTCGGAAAAAGCAGCGGAGGTGATACGTGCTGACATGAAATTTCTGTTTGCACCCTCTTTTGTTGTCATTACCTGCCTTTGTTCAGCTGATGCATTTGGAGGCGAGACAGGCTTTGAGTTTTCTCGCTGTCATCTTTGCCTCAAGTTTTCTTTCTGCTCTTCACTTCTCATGGTCTCCTTGCCTTCCAGAGCTGGGGGATGACTTTTACTGATGTCATGGGAGCTGGAATGTGCACATTCCATTAGTGCTATTGTATTTAGTCCTATGAATTTCTTGTACATCAGCTTTTAAACCCCATCTGTACATCGTGGTTCCTCTTTAGCTGGGCTTCCTAATTTCCCTTTTTGTGGTGTGTTGCTGGTTTCTTTATTGTTTGTACTCTTTCATCAGTCAAGCAAAAACCTCAAGTTTACTGTGATTGGAAGAGCACATTCTGACAATGGAGTTATTTTTTTTGGTAAATTTATTTGATCATTTTGAAGCTGGCAGTGTGTGCCTTGAACATGGAATGTGACAAAAAATGCTCGAAGCTTTAGGATGAAGGACAGGAATACTGTAGGTTAATTTTATATTATAGTAAATTTCCCTAGGGTTGCAACTGACTAAAAGCTGTAAATACCTGTATTTGTCTTCTTTCCCTATAATTCTAGAAAAATGTTTGTAATTTTTCTTTTCAGTAGGAAATGGTTGAACTGTACATATTTTATTTTAAAAGAATTTTTGTGTAATGTTCTTTGTGTCAGGTATTAGCATAGGGGCTGTTTTGTCTACTCGCCTTTTGGTAACATTTTCTCCAGTACATCTGAATGCCAATTCATGGCTTATTTTTTGAGCTGCCTTTTACAATGCAGGTAACCATGTTCATTGCAGAGAGCTTTCTTCCTACACCATTGTACAAATTAATCTGGGGGACAGACTAATCTTCTTTTATAGAGCTACAAAAATTATGACCATTTCTGCTCCATGCTAAGAGATGCAGCACTGTGTACAGAATAAGTCAGAGTGAGAAACACCTTTAATGGAAAGGATGAGCAAAGAAAACTTTTGCTGACTCTTTGTCCCTGATTCTAGAGTTTCTTTGCAGTTCTTCCCACATAAAGTGTGACCCCTCCTTAGTGCCAGCACTGGGGTTCCCCTGGAGAATAAGGAGGTGATTTTCTGCACTGCTGGAAGGCTGGTAGGGACAAGGAGACTCCACAAAGGGGTGACTGCAGCCTCTGAGCTGAGGCAGAGAAGAATTGGGTTCCTGAGCTCTCTCAAGAGCTTGATCTGCTCTCTGCAGGGCTGCTGATGGCTCTCACAGCTCCACCTCTGAGAGGCAGGGCAGGGACCTGTGCTGTGGCCCCTCATTTCGTAGGGACTGATTTCTTCTTCCTCATTCTGCCCCTCTTTTTTTCCTGCCTGGGGAAGGATTTGCAACTGCAGCACTGCAGAGATCTTGTTCAGGTTTGTTATTCCACCCTTGGGATGCCAAAATTCAGATTAACTTACACTGCTCTGAAGTTTTAAAGAAGATCTGTGTGAAAGAGAGGGAAAAATGGTGAACATTTCATTCTCAGTTTGCCCTGGTGCCATGGACACAGTGTTTGCTTTGCTCTGTAGGCAGCTGAGGTGTCTGAGGATGGGAGGGGGAAACACTTTCTGAAGTGGACTGGCTTGGGATTGTGCTGAAAGCTGTCTATTTTCAGTGATGAAGCAAAAACGTACATTGGTCTTTCCAGTTAGGAAATGGGATCTTCCTTACTTAAATTAGAAGAATCTGAAATGCCCAAAAGTCATTGGAAGTGTGGGGGCAGTGGACAACAAACATCTCTTACAATGAGAGGACACAGCAGCACCATTCCATAATTGTGTGGCATAGCCCTGACCTGATGTTGTGCAGGGGTTTACTCCTCTTTCTCCCAGAAAATGCAGTGTCTTTGCAGAGTACTAAAATAAAAGCACAATGCAAACCCCATGAAAAATCAGATCACTGTCACCCAATGGAAGAGCAAAGGTGGGTTGAGTCACAGAAGATGAACACAGGACTGTTAGCCTTTTTTCCTGATTCAGGATATGTTCTGGGATCAGTAAAAAAGCCTCTCTGCCTCTTGCAGCAATGCAAACCAGTGTAACAACTTCTTTTTTTCCCTCCTAAAACTCCTCCATAACCTCCTGAATGCACATCTCTCTCTACTCCAGTGTTATCTTCACCTGTTTTTAGAAGGCAGCTGCAAGGTGAAATGAAAGCTTGAGGAGAGTAGAACACAGGTGAATGACAACTCACCTGAAAACGTTCCTCGAATCATTCATTCTGGCCATCTGGAATTAAAGGGTTCTTTCACAATTATCTCTATTGCCACAAATTAGAAGTAGTATTTCTAATGGACAATTAACAAGAGGGATTGTTGACTGACCACTAGAATTTCAAAGTAAGATTCCAGCTTTGGTAACTAAAACATTTATCTGGAGGAGAGGACTGATTATCCTAAATTGCATTCTGACTGCAACTTCACTTTTGCTGTATTGCCTGAATTTGTCTTTTTACATTTCTGTAGGTGTTCATCCTATACAATCTTAATGCATCATCCCTGCTTGATATAGCAATAAACAGAGCTGGCAGTACAACACATTTTGTAAAACCATAAATATTTTTATCTGTCTGGGAATGGGAACACAGTTATAACTAAGACAGCAGTGAAAATTTTATTTACTCAACAGAAGTGATGTCAGGCTTAAACGGAGTCCTGATCTTCAATTTCTGTGTTCATGACGCATATTTAACCTTAAGGTTTAAATAAAAAAACCATATTTTAAGTTTTTCTCATATTTGCTAGCAGTGGGAAGTGTAACTTCTCACAAGATTCAGCAAAGAGCGTTTGATTGTAAATTTTAAAGCTCAGGTCAAAGTACTTTTAACATGAGCTTTCATGGGAAATAATTTTCTCAGGAAAATGTTTGAGAATTTATTGGTTTTGTATTGGCACTCTGTTATGACCCCAAGTTCTAAAGATTTTTTAGTTTTTGTTTTTCTTAAGCAATCAGTATAGACACTCTGAATAGCCAGCAGGAAAAGCAAACTTGGAGAGTTTTTACTGAACTGTTCTAAATTTTGATCTGTTGGCTGCCTTGAAATTCCTATTTGTACCTTCCTAAGATGTAGAGCTAAGGAATGTTTTTCTGACAAAACCTTAATCAAATCAGCATATTCCCTCAAAAGGGCTGTATTTTAACAGCTGTAGATCATTCAAAAGGAAATGAAAACCTAATAGCAATTCTAATTGCATGGTATATGATAGATGTGAATGGTTGCTTCGATGAAGATAGCACAGATGGAGCATCCCCATGACCTTCCCTGTGGGTTCATTCAAAACATGCAGTCCAAAACATTTCTTCCTTTAATTTCGATATCACAGAAAAATGCTAATATTGCTTGGTTGGCTGAGGAATTGGAGCCAATTTGAGCCAAATTCAGTCCATCATTTTTCTCGTTGTGAGCCAATCCCTGTGTCAGTAGGAACACCACCATGGTTTTATTCCAGAAGCCCAGCTAATTATCTCCTGTAGAAGGATTTAAATGCTTGTACCCCAGTATGCACTTTAACCCTTAGGATGCTGCTTATCTCTAGATTTTAGTGTTTTATTGAATGTGAATGCATGAAAATATTATGCCAGCAAATGAGAGAATGAAGCATTAAAATGTGTCACAGGAATGGATTAAAACCTAACATAAAATATATTCCAATACTCAGCATCCAGTTAATATCAGTGTGATTGCATTAGCACATAATACCTGCTATTAATTCAACTTCAATTTTATCCTACTGCTCTTCCTTGAAGAGTAGAACAGTGACAGCCTGTAGTGAATTTCAAGAAGAAAATCCATTTGAATAGTTCAACTTTTGTCTTTTTTTTTTTTAACATCAGCATCAAATGGACACAATAGCTGCAGGATTGCTTCAACCACTGCAAAATCTTGGTCCTGATTCAAAGGACATAGAAATTATTATTGTGTTAAAACTGGTCTTGCTGAAGCTTTCATGTCAGTCAATGGGAAACTGCTGAAGTGGAATTTGAGTCCAGGTGATGTAGGGCTCTCACTGTCTTGAAGCCTCAGGTCACGGCTGAGAGTGCGCAAGAATTCTGATATTTCTACATTAGGACTTGTTTGTTTGGGTTTTTCTTTTTGT
This sequence comes from Aleadryas rufinucha, assembly GCA_013397815.1. NCBI lineage: Eukaryota > Metazoa > Chordata > Aves > Passeriformes > Aleadryas > Aleadryas rufinucha. The sequence goes on along the minus strand of VZTH01014969.1, from coordinate 371,809 downwards.
TTTTGTTACTTTTGTCACGTGGCTGCTTAATCTGGTTCACTGCCAATTCCATTACATGGGAGTGAAATTTGTGAATAGCTCCCTTTTTCCTGTGAACTCAACTTAAGTAGTGTGTCCAGGAGAGCAAAGGGGAAAGTTCATTAAAAATTCAAGACTCCCTTTTCATGCTTAGTATTTTGAAGTTACAGGTTCTATTTTTGGCATATTTGGCATATTGGTTGTATTTTTGCATCCTACTTAAAATAACATGAACAAAAATAAATAATGTAGCACCAGTGATGAGCAATCTTAAACAAGAAACTAAAGTATCTTTCTTTGTTTCCTGACTTATACTTTATGAAACTTTGATTAATGTGGCTTTGTAACATCTAAGCAAGTTCCTTGTGTCTTACAGAAGGGTGAGGGTGGCTGTGGAAACCAAAGCAATTCATTTTCTTCGACAGGAGTTCCTCCAGTCGCCCTTCAAACCCGGTACATCAAAAGGCACAATGCCCCTCACAGATCTGAGAAGAATCTCCTTGCTTTGCAGTGAGGAAATCCTCACAGCAAATTCTGTATGTGATTTGAATGAATTACAGTGTGATGGTATCCTATCCATGTCTCATGAAAGAGTGACCTTCATCTGCTCCTGCCTATGGATCCACGGAGGAATCACAATCTTAACGCTCCCTTTGATGTCCCGAGCGTGTGCCGGTGGGAACAGAGCAGCTGATCGCTGCCCTGGGATAGAATCTGCTCTGTGTGCCAGCCCTTTCAAAGGCTTTTTTGTCATCTCTCTTGTAATAAGATGGTTATGGACATTTCAGAACAAGAGTGAGAGGTAGTAAAAGCGCAGAAAAAGGAATATTAGGCTCTGTACAGCTTATAATTAAAATCCTAGAGAGCAATAGCTGTGAAGTGAGTAAAGAAACCTACAATAAAAGCAGGCAAACAAAAAAACTCCACTTGATCCTGGAAAGCACAAAGGGAGGCTGCTTCGTATGCAAGGCTTTCTATTTCAAGTCACCTTATCACCGAGACAGCTTTCAGTTTAAGATGACGAACAAAAAGCCCAAAGGAATTCTTTGCCCATTCTGAGGGAGAGACAAGGCTCCCGTGCAGATGCCTGGCACGTCTGAGCTCTGTCCCACACTGAGCAGTTCTGCAGTTTTATACCTCACTGCTCTTTTATGATACTTCCAAGGGATTAACTTGACAGGGTGAAAAACAGCAAGATGTATATTTGAGTAGAGATTAAAAATACTACACAGAGCATTCTATTCTCCTGTCAACAATTTCAAGGTGAAAAGACCAACAACATATCAAGTAATAAAAATCACATTACAGAGGTTAGGGTAATGTAACCAAAGAAAAAGGGAGAGAATGAGGAAAAGAGCAAAACATCTTTGGTATGCTTCAAGCATTAGAGCTCTTAGTTGTGGGCTGAAGATCAATAAGGCAGAACATTCTTTTTATTCTACATTAATACTGTGTGAGCAGCAAGCATAGTAACTACTAGAGCCATGTGACTGCTGCATATATCAATTTTTCTGCTTTGTCAAGATGAGTACAGTTAACATTTCATTTTGTCAGATGCATAGAGTTAAACTTTTGAGTCGATGAGATTTATAAACCTTTTTTCATAGCACCCTGCAAAAGAATGGAGGGGCTTGTTGTGATTTTCTATTGCCCAAGCCACCAGCTGAATCACTTTCTAATGCAGACTGGTGGGACACTGATGGTGAGGTGTAAGAGATGTGCAAATAAAGGAGTTTCTGACAACAGTTGCATTGAGACAAAATTCCAAAATTAAATGACCCTGGGAGTTCCGTATTTTCATCTGGATGTCAAGTTGTTCTCTTGTTGAGACTGTTTTTTTAAATAAAGACATTGAACTTTCATTTGAAGAACTCGAGGGATGAGAGAGAATCCCATCTGCCCATACTTGCACCAGCTGATTAAAAACTTGAAAACTCACTGGGATCTCTTTTCCCTTAGAATTATGTTGTGCTACAAGTTTGGAGTAGACTAGAGCATGGTGTAAAATTTACATGGTCCTCTCTTTTTCAGATATGCTTTTTCTTCTCAGTGTATGAAGTGAAACTTTCCTCTTCCTGCTATCCACAACAACAAAGCCAATTAAGATATATATTTCCAGTAGAAATGAGAAACTTTAAAAAAACCCCAAATTCATGCTTTAGTGTAGATATTCAAAAGTAATTCAGCAATAATACACCAAAAAGAATATTTTTCTGTGGGGCTCCTGAAATCTAATATAGCAAAGGTATTTTTTTCTAGTCTCCTGACAGCAGTTAAGATTGCTGTGCTGGTGAAGTGGGTCACATCTGTAACTTAAATTGTACAGTTTCTCATCACCAATTGTAGTTGTTTGAATTGCACTTGAAGACCTTGTCTACATCTGTCTGCAGCACTGCTTCTGTTCCAAAAGCTCTTAAAAGGAAAGTTAAGTCATTACCAGTTAAACGTCTGACACAGTCTTTTGCAAATTTGTATTAAAATGATTCTGCGTATGAAAAAAATCATAGGCTTGACAGGTGCATTAAAGCTGAAATGTGTTTGCTAAGGTTAAACAGCAAAAAGTCACATTATTGCTACTCATGTTAGAGCTATGAAACAAGGAATTCAGCACAAAGCTAAAGCGTTCACTTGCTTTACTGGAATTAGTTTGAAGCCATACAGTTGTGCGGGTGTTTTGAAGCAATAATAAAACTGTAAAGCTAGTGACCACAGAATGAGAATTTCTATACAGCATTTTATAATAAATTTGAGCAAAGCCTGAGGGTGACATTGCACAAAGGATGTGTCACAGGTCTTTCCTGTGCAGCTGTGTGAGCCTATAATAAAGGTCCTAAATGTTTCTGCTGCAGCAGAGTTGGGCTGATAATAAATACAGGATGTAGGCTGAGGTGGGATGGTCTCTTAAATAGCATCCTTTAATATGTTGTCCCTTAACTTCTTGTGGACTGTCCCAGAGCTCTTCCATTGAGAAGTGGGGTAGGGCAGGGTTACATCAGCAGCTGGTGACGTCTCCAGCACAAGCAGTCAGGACTCTTTTATCTCGTTTCCCCTGTCTCTGCCGAAGCCATCTTTTTGTGCCGTGAGTGATCCAAGAACTGATTAATTCATGTTTGCAATGCACTTGAAAGATTATCAAAGGGAAAGTGCGACAGAAGAAACAATTTTATTTTTATTCCAGACTGTTGGCAGAGCTTGTGAGCTATCTCTGTGCCGGAGCTTCGGTGCTGTTTGTTTTGAGCACAACGCTTCAGTTGTCATCCCGTGCGCGCACGGTGAGCGCCGGCCCGCTGCTCTCACACGGCTCTTCCCTTGCAAATGAGATTCATCTGTGCTCTCTCAGAGCAGCAGTGACAGCACCAAACACCTCATGGCAATGCTGATTTGATTCCTTTTTTCGTTTTTTCTTCTGTTGCAAACAGCTAAGAAAGTTCAATCAACATTTTTATTTCAGTCACAGCCTCAAGGAGCGTTCAGAGGAGAATGAACTGGTTCAGCGGGTGACCTCTGTGGTGTCTCTGTAGATCTGAAATGGGAATTTCTGTCTCAGTCTTGTGACTGAAATGCAGCTTATCTCTAAATCAATATTCAATGTCTTTCTAAAGATTGCTCTGATGGTCTAGCCAATGTATATCTTGGAAAGTTGGAGAGCAACTCACTTAAACTGTGATGCCATTTCAAGTCCAGAATTTCTAGCTTGAAATTCTAGCCTGTAGATCTTGTTAAGATTACAGATTAAGGGCTTGCACCTAAACACAGTGGAGTTCAGGGGAGTATTTCTATTGAGTTTGACAGGCATAAAATCAGACCTGTTCAGAACATGACAAATCACACTTGTAAATCTTTGTAGATCAGTATCATTCATTCCTTATCTCTTGTGAATGTCTCCTCATTATTTCCATTGTCAAAACTTGAAGCTTTTCATTTTCAGCTCTCTTCTCTTGGGTTGTATCTTGATAGGAACATATGCAATTTCATTAAATCCGTGTCATCTTCCTATTGCAGGCAGTGAAAATAAAACCAGAGGGGAACTGAATGTTTTGCTACTTTCAGTATGTAGTGTCAGGATGAAAGATCCCTGTAAACTCTTGTTTTTTGAAAGTTGTGCTTCTGTTTATAAGCATAGTAAATTCTCGGTGCGATAGATCTCAACACTTCAGGCTGGTGGGATAAAAGATGCATGTGTTCTGCAGAATGATTTATCTTAAACCCCAAAAGTTGTAGATGATCTGTAAGTGCCACTAACGCATTTGGAAGCGCCTCTTGCACTGATTGTATCTAAAGAGAATTTTTGTTACCCTCCAGTGACATCTGTTACCTGTTTTGAAGCTGTCATGTGAAAGCGTGTGTGTGCACTGGGCAGGCTTATGGCAGGGGCTGCTTTTTAGGAGGAAGTGAATGAAAGAAACTGGGAAGTGTCAATGCCATTTCAGAGCAGTGACTGCTGTCACCATGGGCTGAGCACCTCCACACCTCCAGCTCGTGGAGAGCACAGTCTGAGGTGTTGCTCCCTCATGTTATTGCTTACTCTGAGTGTGTTAAGCCAAAATTATCATCTAGAAATAAAAGTAGTTCCTTAATTTTATGGACCAGTATAATCTTTTATCATCCCTCTTCACCTCTTTCAAATTCAGACCTGCTGTTTCATTACTAAATAATTTCCTACTCTCTCCTCATCTCTTGAAAGATGAACAGATCAGTCTAGCAGCAAAACTGAGCAGGAGCCTGGCCTCTGGGAGGGCTCCTCACTTCCTCTGGATTTCTGGATGCTTCCTATCCAGCTTTGTCTCCTTTTGTAATCTCCAAATTTCCCCGTTTTATCAGATCACGAAATAAAAACAGTGGATAAAATTGATTGAAATACATGTTAATGCCACGCTGGTGCTCATGTTACAAACTATATTGTAATTTTAGTCCTCGATAATTGCATTCTGTGCATGGCACTGTCCAGTCAGCCTGGATGAAGAAGGGCAAGGTCAAAATTGAGTCAAAAATCACAAGTGCATGTCTGTAATCTGGCAGCATGATAGAGCTCCTCTGATGTACAGGTTCAACTTTTTAGTGCTCCTGCTGTCCTTAACATGTGGCTTTAGTCCAATTTAGAAACAGCAAGTGTGTTGCTCACTGCAAAATCCCAAAAGTCCTGCAGAGGCAACTCATGCTGAAGCAAAATGTTTTCTTTGCTGGAGTGGCACTTAGACATTTAGTAGGACAACACTGGCAAGCATCACACTGGCTTGGAGTGTTGGAATGAGAACAGAGAATTATACAATAATTCCACAATGTTATCCAGTTATGTGAAAGCTTTCTGAGGAGAAAAACAGTCTTCCACTTTCAGGGTGGAACATGGTTAAAAATCTCGGTTTCTCTGTTGTGCAAATTATTTAAATGGCTTTCAGCCTGGCTTGGAATGAAAATAAATGCATCTATTAATGTTCATCTTAAAATACTTATATGAAATTTTGAGGTTTTGTGAAATGCTTCTTCTGGCGTTATAGTTGACTTTGAGTTCTGTCTTTTCATTGTTGAAAATTAATGCATTGAGACACTGAAGTGATGAGACGCTAATTGATTGATGCAGAAATGAATAAAAAAAGTAAAAGGAAGAATTCTTATTTTTTGACAAAGTTATTTAACAGTTTTTTTATGTAAATTTTCTTACTGAGACTTTCTTAAAACACTGAAAAATGTGTGTTTTCTTCTTAAAATGTGGAAATCCTCAGCAGCATTGATGAAACTGGTAGATATCAGTCACTGTTTGGCTCACAATAGAAGATAACTGAATATTAATTAAATATTTTAACTACATCTAGCTTAAATGTTTTAACTTTTCAATAGTTACCACAAATCCAGGTTTCTGGCTAAATGAAGAGGAAAAAGTTATTTTCTTCTAAGCAAATGTCTTTCAAAAGATGCAATGCTGACAAGTCCTAACCATGGATAGGTTGCTCATGATTTATGATGTGTTAGAGGGCTCATAATTTGTGATGTGTCCCAAAACCTGTGACCTCGTGGCTCATTTCATAGTTTACTCCACTAATTCCTACTGATCTGTTGTAGTGGGTTGAGCCAAACGGATGATTTAAAACTTCAAATCTATCTTTATTCTTCATACTTGCCTTGTTAAAAAGAGGAATTAGAATTAATCGTGGTCTTCTTTATTGCTTGTTAATAACCCCAGCTACCTCTGTGTCTTGAACTTAATTCTCTCATTTCAAATATGCAGCCCTGCTTGACCTCAGGCTCTGCTCCCAGTGTTGGTTTACAGCCGGTGTAGGTTTCTATAACTGTCCTGTGGATGCTGTAGTTTTTATTTATGGCAGCTTCTCCTTCTGCCTCACAATTTCCAATATCGCAGACTGGAGTTGAAACCAAACAAAAAATAAAGCAACTTGAACAGGCATCCTCGGAGGTAATTTTATTTTTCAAGTAAATTTTTAGAACTTAAAACATCTGAGAGAAAGGTGTGGAAGGCACTTGGTCTTAAGAATATTTACCAGAGGATGGAGTGGGAGTTTGGAAGTTGGTTTTGGGGAGGAAGAAAGGTAACTACTTCAGCTTCCATTGCTCAACACATAAAAATGTGTAGCACATAGCCTCTACCTCTTCAGAAATGCAAAACTAATTACATCTTAATTTGCATATCAAAGCAAATTACAACCTAATGAAACATTTGCCTGCCAAACATTTCTTTATCTTAATGAACAGAAAAAGAATACCTATTATAGCCTGATTAAAATGTCTTTGTACTTGTCCAACAGGTTACACTCTGTATATATAAAAATATTGTTTCACCATCTTACCGGCAATGTGAACAAAACAGATTCTAATTTACAGCATAAATTTTATTGTTTGCATCCATAGATGTAAAAACTGATAAGGAGAATGTTTTGCATTTTCACTGGAAGCAGAGGAGAGAAACAGTTTGATTTGGAACAGATATTAATTGTTCTATTTGGAGTCCTATATTGTAAAATAAGGCTTAGAATCTGAGAAATTTGCACTCTTAGTTCATACATTACCACAAATATATACAACAATTACTTTTTTTCCTAATGATATTCATCTTGTGAAATTCCCCTCAGTGAAACTTAAGAGAACTCAGACAAAAAATGATCTAATACTAAAAGCTAATCCTGTAGGGAAAAATTTCTTAAGCCCACATTACAAGGAATTTATGGAATACACAGAGGTTACTACAACTCTGCCTGTAGATAAGGTGCCATAAATCTGTTGTACTGTGAGTACCTGTATTGGGGTGAATATGTTTTCTTTGCTGAATTTAAAAGCTACATGCTGTGGCTGTTTTGGACTATCCTCAATACTCTTTAGTAATTAACCAAAAGCTAAAATAAATTTGCTGAATAGAACTGTTCTTAATACAAATGTTAAATCATTTCCCCCCAGTGTAATTGTACCTGAAGAGATGCAACTGTAACATGAGCCATAAAAGGAGATAAAGCAGTACCATAATGTACAATTTCTTATGCATAATGGTAACTCTGAATAACACATGCTCCATGAAGAAAAGCAATTTAAACTGTATTACAACAAATGTCATATTTTAAAATGGAAGCTATCCATCATGTGTTGAGAAAAAGTGTTGGTGAACTATACTAAGTCTAAGGGATGTACTTAAAAATTCTTTTGGGAGTCCATTAAGAATAAATTGATGGACTTGCTTTCAGGACATTGTAATAAATTGTAAGTGACAGAGACATGTATGTTCCCTCTTCATGGTGTGTAAGGCAATAATCACAAATTTGGTGGACAGCAATTGGACAGAATAATCAGAAGTGATTCCTATTCTGTAGTGGATAAAGCCTTCATTTTAGGAAATGATTAGTGCATTTATATTGGTAAAAAAGCCTGATATTTAATTTTGGTTTTTATTCCAGTGGGTGTTAGATTTACAGCAGCACAGTAAGTTTTAACAGTGAAAGCCAAGTCATGGAGACTGGCAGTAGAAAATATGTGCATCTAAGCATCGTAGTGTTTCTCTAAAAATAGGAAATATGCTTGTTAAATCCTTTTAAGCTCATAGATAATTTAAAAGTGCATGTGTATATTTTATGGTTTTAAATGAAGACTTCCTAAAGAGTAGAAAAACTCTGTTTTTGTAGTGCCTTTTTTAATCTGAAATTGTGAGGTTTCACAGAGGAAGGGTGCCTGGCATCCTGCTGACCTTGGCTTGGACTGATGCACATCACCAGAGGAGGTGGAGGTTTTAGAAATCCCCAGTGTGCACTTGGGGAGTGTCTTGCTGTGGAGGCCTTAAACTCCAAGGAAATAAAAGATCTGTCCCCATCTAAATGTTGTTTCTCAGCTGAAATGGATTTTTTTTGTTTGTTTCCTACACTTTGGAATAGTTGAAATTGTGCAGAGACCTCTGCACCTTATGAGAGGGGGAAGGATGGCATCCTGGAATTCACAGGGGCTTGTTCTCCCTTCCTCTCTAGATATGCTTGAATATAAAAAGGGGGGAAATTCTGCATACCAGGTGCCTCACACCCTCCATGATCTGCTGGAATATGGCAAGAGGGTTTTCAGCGAGTTCACTTTGTTGCCTCAAGAGACCTTGCTCCCTTACTCCTTGTCTGCAAGGATATCTAGAATGTAGCCTATAATTTTGAACCAAGATTTGTATATTTAAAAATAAACAGTCTTGAGTCAATCTCTCAGTTGGATCCCATCAACATTTTGCCCATAGCTTCGGTGACTGAGTTCTGCTGTTTTTCTGGGAATTGTTTTCTATTTTGTTACACTGCTTGAGGTATTTTTAAAAGGGCCTTCTTAACGCTGCTTAAGAAACACACTTTTAATGCAGTCAGTTTGAGTCCATTCAAACACTTGGAAGAAAGAGGGGAAATGGTTCTGAAAACTGGTAGCATGTGGAAGATGGAGGGGGTGTGTAAAAATAGTGTGTGATTCCTGCTCTTGTACTCTGATTAACAAAGAGCATTTATAAATGTGAAGCACTGCAGACCTTTGCTTTGGTCCAGAGAAGAATATAAGGAGAAAGTATTTGACCTTTAAAGTGTCAGCAATGCTTTGGCAGACAGAATGCAGGCTGTAATATTTCAATGGGGTGTGACATATTTCTTTAATCTTCACTCCCTGAAAAGAGTGAAATTAAAATCTACTGTCCCCCCAAGTGTGTGAATCAAAAATAAAACTCCAGGGGCCTGGCTTCTGTAAATGCAGACTTTGTTCTTGAGAGGTAGAAGGTGATGGAAGAGGGTTTTGTCTTTGGGTTTTACCTTTGCCAGAAGGAATTTAACAAGTTTCCTGCTCTGCAGCTCACTTTAATATAAAAGTGGAAAGTGCAGCTACAACCTTCAGAGACACACCCAACCCTGTTATGGGCTGAAGTTTCCTGTATCCTTGCTGGCCTTCCCCAAACTGCAGAGATGATTTGTTGAGGTGGTTATTAGTAACACTAATGAAATGCTTCAATCTGCCATGACTCAGTGGGGAAAAACTTGTATTTGGAACAAGGCTAAACAAAACCTGAGAAATGCAAGAGACAGGAAGAAACCACAGTTTGGATGAGATGATTGCAAGGGTGTGGAATCTCTGTTTAATTATTTTTCCTGTGGGAAGTTTGGAAGAAGAAACAATTTTTGATTAGAATTGAATACTGGCTGACTATCCCATACTTTTTGGCAGATAAGTGCCAGAGCCTGAAACTTTGTTCTTCAACTACCTGTGTGTAATGCATAAAGATCATAAAGATAGAATTACATCTCACACGAGAACCAGGCTATGTAGCTCAAAAATTTTTATTTTAGAATTCATATCCTCTGTGATACCTTTATACATGCTTAATTCTCTCTGTGCATTAATTGCTTGCAGAATGTGGAAGTGTAATGTGCTGTTTGGGTTCACTGGTGGTGAGGACACCAAAGTTTCATCCTTCTTTCCTTAATGTGTTGACAATTGGCATTAGCAGATGTGAAACAGCAATTACAGCTTTCACACACCTGACCTCCCAGGCTCAACAATGAGCATCCATTATCTGCCTCTGTGTTCTCCTGGATGCAGCAGGGAGGGAGGGTTTGCTGCTGTAATTGCAGTGTAAGTGGCTTTAATGTGATGGGAATGATTTAGGAGAGCTGTAACCAAGTGAGAGGTGAGACCAGAGGCAATCCTGGTATCCCCTGTCACAGACTGAAGAGCTTTTCTAGGGAATAGTCCCTTTTGAGGCTGTTGAGTTGTCAACCTGACTTTATTGGGCTGTTACCTGTGGCAGCAGTGAAATGTGTCACAGCTGCTCCAGAATTCCTCTGTCAGTCTCAGCAGGCCATGGAGATCTGGGTCCCTGTTTTTCTTTCTTCGTTCTCTTTTAAACAAAGCGTCAAACTTTCTTCCCAGCTTCAGTGAGAATAAATTCATAAATAGAGAAGACTTCCAGATTCTGCAGGGATTTAGTCTGTGTGGAAAAAAGAAAGATGTTAATATATATGCTCGTCATTTCAGACATTATTAACAGCTCAATCCAGAGATGAATGCTCAGGTTGGAATTAAGTTTAGAACGTGACTCTCATTTCTTGCCCTACCTGTGATACTTGAAATGCATTTTTCTAAATAAATTCAATCCTATTTATTGCAAAGTCCTTTATTTTTTCAGATGAGGTAAAAGTAAACAAACTTAATTTCAAACTAAAAATACATGGAAACAATCCAGAGCTCGAATTTTGAGAGATGAATATAAATTTTCACCTTAGCAAAGCAAAACAGTTGAGGATGAGGATATCTATGTGAAGAACTGCATATCCAGGAAATTCAGTGTTCATGCATTTTTTTTGGAATTCAACCCTTAGTGCTGCATCAGGCAGAATTTCTTTAAGTAGTGTGACAAAAGTAGAGTTTGTGCAGAGGGCTCCATGGCTCTGATCCACAGCAGAGCTGCAGTGGATGGAAATGGATCCACTCCCTACATCTGACATGAATCTGCCTTTGCCACAGTGGGCTCTGCTGCTGTAACCTTTCTGCTTGGAAAGATGGGAAATCTTCACTCCATACTCCCAAGGCTGAGCATTTTTTTATGCTGGTAGCTTTTCTCTATATTTGTCTCTCAGTGTAAACAGGAAGGCTCACTTTGCTCCAAGCAGGAAGGTTTATTTAATGGAAAAGAAACGGTGACTTTATTGAAGGTAGGATGATGTAATCTCCAGGGTGCCTCTGTCCGGTCGTACTTTTACATTTCAGGAAATAGACCTCCTCAGCCTCATCATGCAGCAGAGATGAATGCAAGATGAGCTGTGGAGAGGGAAGGTTTGGGCACGTTTGTGGAGCTGTCAAGATGCTTGACAAATAGTGATTTTAAACAAGCCACAGGAAATAAAGGAAGTTATCTTAAGTTTTCCAAATACTAGGTAGAAGACTCCTTGGGTGTTTGTACAATTCATTTTGGGTATATTAATGGACTTAACTATAGTGAGTTTTTCACTAAAGCAATTAACTAATTTTTATGTGCAGCATGCCAAACCCCATATTTGTATATTTTGTTATCAGGTATTTGCGATTTAGTAGCGGATGACTCAATAAAGAGAAGTTTAGTCTGTTATGTGCAGTTCCTGTTGGGGAGAAGAACCTCTAAACCCAAATTTTTTAACCTTGTAGGACTGCAAGTGGTCCCTGATTTTTTTGTTTAAGGTTACTTTCCAGCTCTTGACATAAGAAGTAATCACTAGAGTGTAATTGTTAACTAGTTCAGACCAATAATTGTCTACTTACTCATTTTATTTCTTCACAATTGATAGTTGGATAACTAGCAACTGTAGGAATTTGAGTTTTGAGTTTTTTAGCTGATAAAACAGTGTTGTTTCTATTGTAAAGAATGGGTAATATATCAGATTTTTAAATTTTAATTAAATCCCTTCTGGCCACTTCCGTTAAACTGTTCAGGAAACCTTTTTGAATTCCAATATTTCCCATTCCAGGTACAGTATATCACAGAGCTAATTTTCCTGGCCTTTCGAAAGATGCTCTTAGGGGTGCTGTAGCTCATCCAGTCTGCACATCACTGGCAGACTCCAAGTGCTGATCCTGAATCTTCATCTCTTTCTCTTGAGTTGCAAACTTTGCTGAACTTTGCTTTGATCCATCTCTGCTGGTTTAGTCTCAGCATAACTGAGATCCTTCAAAGCAGAATAACTTCATTTCTGTGGAATTCCTGGGTGCTGCTTTGCTGTTTGACCTTTAGTATTTGCTTTACTTGGAGGCAATGGGTGAAATTTTGTGGAACTATGAAGCAACAAAGATATTTATTTTGTTTATCAATGAATATTTGCCACCCAGGGTGTCAGCAAGTGACGCATGGTAGAGGTTTGCTGCTACTTTTTGTGACAAGTGATTTGCTTTGCAGTTCCAGCCACGTTGCATTGCTCTGTTTTCCTTGCTTATATAAGGTCGGAGAAGCTTCTTCAGTGGCAAATTCAGGATACAGCTACGGTTTCAAGTGTCAGCAGAAACGGCCTCAAGTACTCTGACTGATTAGGAAGGACTGAAAACCAGTGCAAAGTGCTTTGTTTATCGAATGAGTCCTTTTCTGCTCATATTTGCATGCATACAACTGTAAAATGTCATAATTCAAGTGGCAATTATGGCAACATGTGCAAATTGGGTGATTCTGCATGCAGCTGGCCAGTTGTGCATGCACAATTACCCAAATTACAAATGCAATCACAAATAAAGCCTATAAATGCTCCTCAGCAGTGTAAAAATTGCCTATTTTCTATCACAGGATGATTTCTGGATAAAGCTGTAATATATTTGAAGTAGTGGATTTTTTTGGCATTGTCAGGAAGTCTCTTGGTAGTGAGGGTGTCTTTTAAAATTGCTGGTTCCTTGGGTGTTTTTGAACACAAAATCTAAGATGCAGTTAAAAACCAGAACTTTCCTTTTAGAGGGCAGTGTATTCCTTCTTATGTGTTATTTTCACATGCATTACTCCAGCAACATTTTAATAAAATGGATAAGGTGAGATATGTGTTAAACAAGTGAGTTTTCTACCGAATTCACTGATTCTGAATAGTTTTGCATGTCACTTTCTTTACCTTTTCAGTTTGGGAAAGGCCACACTCTACTTGGGAGCATCATTGTGTGCCTTGATTTGCTACCTCAGAGTGTCTGAGCTTGAGATGAGGAGAAGCTGAACAAGGCTCTGGAACAGGGCTTTAACAAGAACCACAATATTTTAAAAAATATATTTTCTAAGTCAGCATAGTGTAACTTTTTTCCTTGAAAGTTAAAATTAAATGCACCCCCAAATGTTCCAAGTGCACAATAAAATATGAGAAGGATGGGAAAGGCATCTTTTGGGAGGAGAGATGCTCTATAGGAGCATGCACAGACGTCCTGGGAAGGTTGGAGATTCTCCAAGGCAGAGAGGTGTGGCCAGAGGGAGCCTTACAGAGCCAGTGCTGGCAGCAAGAAGTGGAACTAAGAGCTCAAGAACACTGTCAGAGAGTATTTGGTGTAGAAGCAGTTCCTCACCTTCCTTCTTTCAACGAAAAATAATTGAGTTGAGCTTTGTAGTATTGGAAAGTATGTTTCTTTCTGGTAATGATCTAGCCACGATTCATCAATATTCAGTTATGCAGATATGAAATTTATATTAAACTTTAATGTTACAAATGACTCGTTTCTATCCCTGCTTCCCTTGTAGGAACAATGGAAAAATACATTGAACAGCAGCATATAAAACTGGGTGAATAAGAACCATTTCTTTATCTTCCATCAAAACTCAATTTCCCGATTGAAATATTTCATGTGGATAAGTAAAACACAAAATAATGAACGAGTTTTAAAATTCTCCTGTCTAAGGGGGCTGTTTGTGAGCTGTAAAACAAATCCTTGTGGGTGCAGGATGGCTGCAGGCTGTTGAGAGGAGTGGGAAGGAGATGGGAGGAGCTGCATTGCAGGGGAGAACCAGGAGATAATAATTTAACTGTGGGTGTAGGGATGGGTGACACAAGGATGCCTTAATGCCCTAAGACTTTTATCAGGGCTAGTGGAAGGGGAGGAAACAAGCTAATGGAATTTTCTCTTTGGTACAAGCCTTCTCACAATAAATAAATCTCTCCTGGGGGTAGCACATCCCAAGTCACAGATGCACAAGTTTAGAAATTATCAGCTTGAGCATCTTAGCTAAAATTAATTAGCTGGAATGATCATTGCTATGTGCACTAACAGGGTCCCCTCTGACTGAGTGGAGAGGATCACATGCTAATAAAGACAGAACGCTCTGCAGCTTGGAGCCAGCAGTGCATGTCCTCCTGAGCTGCTCTGGAGTGCTAAATGTAATCTCCAGGATCTGGGACAGAGGCAAAATGTCCCTCAAGGATACAGTACTCACTTTACTGGACACATTTATATATAGGTCATCCCAACTCTCAGGAAAAGGAAATCAAACCAACTCAAGATCTATTTCTTTTTAAAGTTATAATTGATTTGTGTTTAGAGAGATTCTCCTTCAGCTCCACCTCAGATGTCAGTTTTAATTCTTCTTCTGTGCCTGGACACAGTCTAACACAGCTTCTACTTCAAAGCATTTGTAATCCAAATAGTCCTGACTGACTTGAGTAGCAGGTCTATGTTTAAATAAATGTGGGAGACCAAGGGATGGGAAGATGGGATATCTTAGTTTATGGCATGTAAATATGCATAGAAATGTTGTCTGTCAACTCTTCCCCCTCACAAATTTCTCCTTTTTTTTAGCAGTGCAGCTGCTTACATCAACCTTCGTCTACAAACATTCAAATCTCAGTTGCCCAAGGACTCCTTCATTTATTTTTCAGCTATTTTAAAGTAATTTGGATAAATCCAGCATCTTTAGTGTTAAAAAAAAAAAGAACAACAAATAGCTTTTGTGGAACATGTCCTCATGAGAAAGTCAGAAAGATGAACTTAAAATACGTCTAATTCCAGGCAGTGGAAAAAAGTGGAATGAACATAAATGAAAAAAAAATGATAGAACAGATTAGTTTATTTATCATGAGGCTGATTTGAACCCATCAGCCTGATGTACACAAGGACAATCTCTGTCCCAGCCACAGCTCCTCGAGCAGGAGTAGCTCAGGAGCACTAGATTGATTGCCTCTAAGTGTTATCTACTGTTCATAAAAGGGAAATTGTTCCTTCTCATTCCCTTTGGCACCAGTTTTAACCTTGTTTCGCCTAAAATATGATTCCTTAATGCATGAAATTTTTAAGTATTTGGACTATCTATGAAGGCTAAAGAAGTATATTGGTGGTAAATGTGATTATAAAAGGTTCTTTAATAGACTCTAAATGATGCTTTGTGCTGGCCCCAGCCTGACTGCAGCTCCGCAGTCTGGGGCTGAGACTGTGCAGTTCTTGCTCCTGACTCTCCTGCAGTGGTGCCAGGCCCTGATTTGGGAGCCCCTTCAGGAACTCTGCTGTCTCTGATGATGCAGAACCTGCCCATGCTCATTTCATCCACCCAGTTAATCTCTCCCAGGCTCTTGGAATGATGGTAGGGCAGGCAGTGGACTGGATCCTGGTCCATCAGTTCACTGGGCTCTGTGCTTTCCACAACTGGAAACAGCTGATAGAAGAGGAGAGCCAGAGCTGCTGATAAAGCAGCCAGGCTGACTCACACTGGTATGGCCACTGCAGATTTTCTCTGTTAATTTGTCAGATTAAGCAGCAGCAGAGATGTTCTCTGTTTATCACCATAACACAGCTGCTGTTTCAGCTTACAGCAGCCTCCTCTAAGACCAGCAAACTGATCTTTCTTCTTTAGCAGGTTCCTCACTTTACAGCAATTTAAACATGGTCTAAGTACCATGACTTTATTTCTTAAGCTGGAACTTTTTTGGCTGTGTCTCTGACCCAACTAATTGTCTCAGTAGAAGAGTAATTTTTAAAAAGCCACTTACAGCACAGTGGTTTGCCAAATTATCACCTCTCTGGCAAGACATTTGCCACTAATTACACCAACATTGCTCCATGCACCCCATTTGTCACCATCTCATGAGAAATGTGATGGTTCCTGCAGAGATGGGATCTTGTCCTTGCTCTGCTGTGCCTCCAGATCCAAGCAGTGGCTGATACTTCTGTGACTTGTCTGGGTGCAGATCCCTGAGAGGTTTTATGGCAGAAAAATATTTGCTGTGTGTTGTAGGTGTATATGGCACAGGCAGTGAGTTGGCCCAATATTTGTAGCTAAATTATAATCAAAATGATAATTATAGCTAAATATGAATTGGCCTCGTGTTTGTAGCATAATTATAATGAAAAAGGGATACTACAGGTTTTTGGGGAGTTGCTTTCTGGTGTCTGAAGCCGCACATCCAACAAGCCCAGGTGGGAGTCCAGTGCTCTGAATTAATCAGAGGATAACATCAACCTCCCCTTGCCAGTGCAGAAAATCAAGGTTCCCTCCACATTTCAGAAAAGAAACGATGCCAGTGAAGCTATTATGTTCCTGTAGCTTTAAGTAATTGTTACGAATGCAATTTCAAAGATAATTTCAGATGGCTTATTGGATTTGCTTCTGAAGCAAATTGTGTCATTGCAAAGACAAAACAAAACTCCCCACAACATTAGAGCTGCTTTAATTGCCTCTTAATGCGTGGTGTTACTAAAATTAGAAACATGATTAGAATGAAACAGGTTTTTGTAAAATATCTTTTTTCATTAGTGTTATCGTGTTCCCCTGAAGGATTCCTGTATTCAGACAAAAATGTAACTGGCTTTTGATACAATCTTGTTACAAGCCAAGTGACCTGTCAGTGGTAAAGAACGCGTTTGCTTGGTTTGTTTTTTCTCCCCCTCCCCAATTTAGTTGGCTTCTGAAGTGACCTCAAGTTCACTTAGGTTTGTAATTACCTTCCAGTCTACAAACTGGAGTAGTGTGAGCCGGAAGAATCAGAAATACTTTGGTATAAATGTCTAAATAATATTTATTTTATTGATAGCATGTAAATGAGTTTATGCAAAAACCACACAGACAGGTGGTTTCTTTTTACCTGTGTCATTGAGCAAAGAAATGCGATATGGAAGAATGATTTGAAATGCTCTTTTGACTGCACCAGCTCTGAAAATAGTTTAGGCAATGTCTGCTGCCACAGGTGTTCCAGTGCTGGTGGAGTTAATGGCCAGTGTGGATCCATGGTGCAGGTGCAATACGGCCTCATCCCGGTTTTATGTTGAGCTTATTTAAATTACAGCTTTTTGTTTGGTTTTTTTTTTTTTTTTTTTTTAAATTTCTTAATACAGAAGCACTTAAGCCTTCTGAGCTTTTAGAGACTTGCAGAGAACGTTGAGAGGGAACAGCTCTTGGCTGTGATTCTGTCATTATCCTGCCCTTGCCCCCTTTGCATCCACACTTCTGTTGCTGGGGAAGAGTTTAGGGGCAGAATTGAACTCTTTATAAGGATCTGTGTAAAGAGAAGTCCAAGCTGGAATTCTGCTCAGTGTTAGTGTGGCCTTGAATAAAGGCTATTTCTTGACTAACTACAGGTATTCATTTTTTTGGTGTTTAATTAGCCAGAGTAATGCCAAAGTGCTTATGCTATTTCTTATTCCTGATATCGTTTCAAAGGTATTCCACTAACCTTTTCTAATCTCTCCTAATTCGTTGAGAGGTGTAATCAGGCTGTTATATAGCTGAATCTCATTTTTACTGCTGATAATTAATTATTGAAATGCAAAATGTGTATATTCTGTACTAAATATCAGGATCCTTTTGTATTTATGTATGGCTATATCACTTGGATTTCTTTCATCACTTCTGTGGTACAGCTACTAATGTGTGATTTTTCATCAAGACAACACACGCTCACACACATTGCTCTGTTGATTAGCAGTTTACTTTTTCCTTATAGAAAATGATTAAATTTCATTACCAGTAAATTAGTGTTAATTCAGAGTCTGAGGAAAGGCTTTATTATTACTTTTTCTATAACAGAAGAACACTAGTTTCCAAAATAAGTCTCTAAAATGGGAGATAAAGTTTTTCCTATCTCCATTTTCATCTGTTTTTTCCTTAGCTTTGTGTTAGACCATACCTTTTTGCTCTCTTTCTCTTCCATATTTGTGTTGGGGTTGGTTTTCATAGACGATCTTTTCCTTCTCTTTGAGAAAGAGGAATCTTTCTTGTAAAGCTCTTGAACCTTTAAAATAATTATTTAATTTCACTCTAGCTGTGTCTTAATATTTCCCTGAGACCCCGTCATGCTAAATGTGGTGCTGAGCAATGAGAACACCTCCTCAGAGGGTTTGCCAAGGTAATTGCTCACAGCCAGCTGTATTGGGAGTTTTCTCCTGGGGTCCTTTGCAGACACCAAAGAGAAGGATCTCTGCTGATTTCGTTGCTGTTTTAGGGGTAGTGGTATTTTGGGGTTGGGATCCACCATTCATACATTAAAAGGCTCTCTGGGAATTTCTCTGAAAGGAAACACTACATGATCCTCTACGTTTTTTTCCTCTAACAACCCCAAAAAACTTCCCCCCCAACAAACTAAAACTTTCCTCTGTTCCCCAAAAGACAGAGCTATGTTGAATCCTCCCTGTGACTGGAGTCTGCTTATTTTTGGAGCAGCCACCTTCACCCGCAAAAAAATACTCTAGTGCTCCCCATCAAGCTGTTGCTTCCCTTTCTCGTCTCAGTTCCAAAGTTCCCTTTGGATCCATCAGGGATACCTGTTCCCACGTTAAATGGGCCCTATCCTGATCAAAATTCCAGTGATGTCTGAACTTGAACCACAACAGCTCATTTGTATACATTGTGAATGATAAACAAAAACCTGTCTGGAACCAACCTATTACAAAGTCTGATCATTTCCTATTTCAGATGACACTCAGCAAGAGCAATTCTAACTCTGTAATACGTGTGACAGCTATTTCCAGAGTTCCTGCTATTGTGTGGCATGAAATTGTTTGTCTTATATCCAACTTCGACACACAGAAATTTGATCTGGTAATCAGAGCAGTAAAACCGTGTCCTGCCAGCACGTGACTTGGGAGCAGTGATGTTCAAAGTCCCAGGTCACAGAGGCACTGGGTGCAGATGTCCACCACGAGTGTTTCGAGAAGAGCGGTGGCTTTTAGCCTTTGGGTTTGCTGAAAGTATGTGCTATTTATTTTAAGCAAGGCTCCCTCCCTTTGACATGAGTCACTGGCATTCCTGCCCAGCCCCAGCACACTGGGAGAATTAGTTGCATTGTTTCAGATGGCAGGGGAAACATTTTCAGATTTAAAGGATAAGCGGTTATGTGCAGCGGTAATCAGTTGTTGCAAGCATTATTCTAAATCAGACTGATTAATGATTACATTATGATGGGTTCCAAATGGACACAAATCTGGATGTTATGTTGTTGGCAGTGAGCGAAGACCATGTGTTTTGACTGCTTGGGTTGGTTCAGAAATTGATGTTCCCTTTTGCTCAATTCCTGTAAAGATCTGTTTTTCATTCCCAAATGACTGAAAAAAAAAAAAGATGTAAAGCAACATTATTACTTTGTATGGTCCAGACATAAAAATTGACCAAACCTGAGATTTTTATCGATAGCAGAGTAGGTCTGTTTAGACATACAGACAGTTTTGCAGGAGGTTGTTAATCTTAGAGATGTTTGTGCTCTTTTACCTGAATATCCTTCTCTTGAATGAGGTTATCCAGACACCAGTCAAAAATGGTTGGAAGAGGAAGTATTTATATGCAGCCTTGACTTTGCAGTGTGGCTAACTCATTTTCCATACTCATGCAATTCAGACTGAATCCCCTGAGGGGTGAGAAGTTGATGAAGCAAAAATGAAATGTAAAACAACTTTCTGAACATCTTTACTACTAAGCAGGGAAGTTTTCTGTTCTTCTGGTTGGTGAGTCAGAACGATGCATTTTTATAAAATCAGTAGAATGAACTGAAGAGGTTCTGGGTCTAATGGGTAGATATTTTTAATGGGTAGATATTTTTAATCATTTTTTTTTATCTTTTTGGTGTTTCTCTGGTTCTCCAGAGCTGGTGCCATAGAAAAAGGTTGGGTTTCACTTTCTTCTGTTATTTATTTTTATCCACTTTAATATTTTCAATATTATCTGCTGCATTGCAGCTTAGTACTTTTAGCTGCCAGATGTTTGTCAAAATATCATCTTACCTTTTATTTTTCTCCTTTTATTGACCAGATGAGCATCCAAATGTAAGAAACTGCAGCTTATCGTGGGCATAGGAGAGAGACATGAAGACAGATTAAGGGATGGTTTGAAGCCATAAAATCAGTGATTTCTGCGAGCCTTTCCAGCTCAGAAACTGCACTTGAGTGTGTTAGAAAGGCTGGTGCTTGTGCTACTCCAGCCTAACACCCACCAGGATTGTCCTGAGGCACAGTGGCCCTTGCTGTGAACCACGGAGTACCTCCTAATTAGGCCAGCCTAAGCTTAGGCAGCATTGGGTAATGTGTGCAAGGAACAGACACTCTGGACATTCAAATTTGTGTGATTTCAGGAGCTTCTGCAGGACTCTGGAGCTGAGTGATTGAGTTTATCCTTGGGTTCTGTACATTTTGGGGGTGTATTGTACTAGTATTGAGTTTGGGCGTATCTGTAGGTACGAATTTCTTTGGCTGGAAAGATCAGTAATTATGGAATTTTGGAGAATTTTAGTAAATCTTGAATTCAGTTTTTAATACACAGCTCTGGAATCAGACTAATCTGTCAAGCAGAGTAACAAACTTGATGTTCACAGCAGGCATTTGGAACAGCAGTGGAGATGGGATAGGATAAATCACTCTGAGTAAGAGTTTAATTAATTGCACTTTGAGTTCCAATACGAGATACCGTCTTTGTGTGGCAAATACCACCTCCTTAATTTCACATTCAGCTTTAGACTTTGGGTGGTAAACAAACCTTCCATTGCCTGTGGATTGACTTTAAAAAGTTTTAATCTTATTAAAGAGCATTTGATTATAGACTAATTTGATATACATCTCTTAAAGAATTCAGATTGATTCTGAGGAATGTGGACAACTTTAAATTATCTCTTTCTCATCCAAGAGAAAGTTGCATCTCCCAGGCCCTTGCACTTTAGTTGTTAATGAACTCTTTCCATTAGCTTTCCAGCAGTGACTTTATCTTGAATATGTTGTTGTTGGAAATAAAGTATTTAAGTAACTACTTGAGATTCATTATGACTGTTTTCAGTGAATAAGGAATTATAAAAATATATACATTTTAAAAGTAGTCGAAGATAGTTTTATGGCTGTAGTAAGAACTGAGGAATGGGATTTCCCTGAATGAATGAAGGTGGCTTTTATCAATTACAGAAGCAACTGGATCTGACTAAGTATATTTATATATATACAGACACTGCCAGACTCTCATAAATGCCCCATCTTTGGGTGCTTCATTACATACATCCCATCTTATTTCAGACTTTGGCTGTCTCTGGCTGTATCTGACCTCATTTTCCTGGCTATTTTAATAGTCAGTGAAGAAGATTAAGCATTTTTTGCTTATATATTTGATCTTTTCTTTATATACAATCTTAAAATAAGTCTGAATTGTCAGATTAAAGAAACATCTCCCTTTCCATGGATCTGAAGACTAACAATGTGGAGATCACATTTTGGAATGTTAACTTGTGGATAATTGCTGGATCATGGAATGTTGAATAGAAGCTTGTGTTAGTTCAGTACTGAGATTCCAAACTGTGGTGCTTTCTAGGAAGGACCCACACGGTTTCATTCTGCATCTCTGGAGGGTTTTACCACAGGGTTTATCTGTGCAGTGGAATCCCTTAGCCACTGTGCAAGACTGATGTCTATTCTAGGAACACATCTCAAATGTCAAAGTTATGCCAAACCAAAGATCTTGACGAAGTTCAGGTTGTATTCCTACTAAAACATTCATTTTTGAAAATAGCAGATTATTATTTCTGTGGAGAATTAGCTCTTGGATGCCACCACTTAAGTCTTTGCCCATTGGGAATAGGATGCTAATAAATCAAAGATGATGAATTTTCACTGGGAGTTTTTCCTATGTTGATTCAAGAAACAAACCCTTCCTTCAGCCCTCCTTGAAGGAAAAAAATTAAATAATGTAAGTAAAAGTCAGCTTTAGTTTCCACAGGTGACTGCAGACTATTCTTATTTCAGTACAGTTCTTTCTCAATATATTTCATTCTTTAGACATTGCAGTGAGGTTAAATTCTCTAATGAACTGTTCAGCTGTGTATGAGAGCCCAGCTGTTAATCCAGGAATTTTCAATAATTAGTCAGGACTATTTCTGTTATGTAAAAGTGGCTGTAAGATGCACCCAGCTCCACAAATCAAAGTGACCTGTACAGATCTCATCTTCATCATCTGAAACTATGGACAAAAACATAAATACAACTTCCACTCACCCTATACACAGGAGGACTTTCACCTTCAAAAGCCATCTCTGAATTGGACTTCTAAACTTTTTTTTTTTCCTCAGAAAATTAGATGGTATGTGTTTGAAACAATCTAGCCCTCAGTGTATGTTAGTTATGCCTACCTGCCTCAGCAAAAAATATTTATTTTTTCTTCTCCTTTTTTACCATCTTTCTATTTTTTTTAAACATATACCATTATCTACTACACCAGGGAGTAAAATAAGTTAAGTAAAAGGAAATCATGGTTAAAATCACAGCTCAAGAATTAGCTTTCACTTTGGGGGGGAAATTATTGAGCACAAAGCAAAATACATTTTAGTGAAGGAAATAATGAGAGACTTACTTATGAAAAATACAATCATTTTAGAAAACCTTGTATACAGTGAGCAATAATCAGTTCTCCATAATATTAAAGAAGGAGCACTTAAATTTTTTTGACATCCCTAATCATGGAGCCTGGGGAGCTCTACAGAACATTTGCATTAAATTACTCCTCATTTTCTCAGCCCTATCTGCCCCTTCCTTGGGTTTCGCTGCCAGTATTTGTGAATTTGGCAGAAGCCTACAGATTTCATAGCTAATATTGTTGTCTCCTGCCAGGAATATCAGAGTAAGGTGCATTAGATGCTGCATGGCAATTAAGGGTTGAGGGAAATCACGCTGATTTTCATATGTGGCCCCCAGGTGCCATCGTTTGTATCAGATTACTCAAGTGGTGTCGCAGAAGATGCTCCCATGCATCACTTCTGATATCCTGGGTGTTTCTGCTAGAGCTCAGGTGAGCTCTGGTGGGGAGGAGGCAAGCCTGCAATTTCCAGAGTGCAGTGGCAGAGGGATGGAGTAGTTCCCGTGCCTCTGTGAGCTGTGTGTGCCTGCACTGTGCTGCCTTTCACCTGACTGCAGCGCAGGGAGCGCTGCCTGACGTGTGCTGACATTTCCTATTGTGGCCTCCCATTCCCTTCCCCAGTGCCATTGTTTGGGCTCCCACCTCAGCGCTGTTAAGTGGGCTTTTGCACAAGTGGTCATTCTTGGTCTAATTCTGCTTTCATTCAATGCTTTTCCACACAACAAGGTTGTGCCAGCTCAGCTTAGCAGCAGAACAGCTCTCTCCTGGGGCAGATCCAGCCCTGTAGGAATGCTCTACGTGCATGCAAGTTATGGCAAACAGCTTCGAGCTGAAGGAGGGTAGATTTGGATTAGATTTCAGGAGGAAATTCTCCCCTGTGAGGGTGGTGAGGCCCTGGCACAGGGTGCCCAGAGAAGCTGTGGCTGCCCCTGGATCCCTGGAAGTGTCCAAGGCAAAGTTGAACAGGACTTGGAGCAACCTGGGATGGTGGAAGGTGTCCCTGCCATGGCAGCGGGTGGAACTGGATGATCTTAAAGGTCTCTTCAACCCAAACAATTCTATGACTCTATCAAGGCTTATTAGCATGATTCATTTACAGCTGATTGTAAAAAAAATCCCAGGGTTTTTAGAGAAATGTTGTGTCTGCTTTTGAAAATCAGAAATGAATATGCCCAAGAACTGTGCAGCAAACACAAGTGTGTACATTTAGGAATTACCCCTGAGGCTTTTAACCAAGGTCTGTTCTGCTGGCCAGGATGCTACAAGCTGAGGAATCTTCCCCCTGCTTCCTGAATTTACAGAGGTGTAATGCATGTTCCTTCCCAGGATTATAATTATAGATGACACCCTTAGGAAAAAGACAAGTCTTGAGCATCTGGGTTGGGACTTCTGAGATGGAAGGAAACAAAATTTCAATTAAGTGCATTGGATTAGCACTGGCTGGGAAGTGGAATTGATATACTGAAGGAAAGGAAAACACTTCAAGGAAACATTTGAATATTTCCCCAGTAAAAATGACTATAGAACTCAAATGCCAAAACAAACAACCCACTGGAATTGTCTAAATGCCATATTTTCTCATTACTGAACCATTGTGTTTTGATATTAAATATTAAATTCTTTGGCATTATGTAACTCAGTATTATGCAGATCAAAACATTAATTCTATTGGCATCACTGAAATAAGGTTTAAAGAGAAACACATGCCCTTGAACAGTTTTACTCTTGGTAAAACTGCTTTTTCTAATAAAAAGCTCCTGTGTTGAAAACTAACTGGTCAGCTCTGGGTTTCAGCAGAAATTATCGCATTTGTGTATCTCTGGCTCTCTCCCAAACTGTTTCTGCTACCAGAACTCGATTTCTATTTTCTGATCTGCAGAGAGGGTAAAAGATTTTGGCATGCATATCTTCATGCATGCTGAGTAAAAAAGAAATAATAATAAATATCCATTATGGGCTCTGTTTATTACTTCCTCTGTTGATATGAGTTAATTTGGTATAGATTAAAATTAAGATTATTCTTATTAAAATACACAATGTGATTCAGTCATCATAGGGGACCCCTTCTGAGTTATTGTGGGCCACCTCCTGAAGCCCCACACCATGGAAAGCCTCTCTGGGCTGAAGTAGGTAAATCTCATTTCCAGGGAGTGGGAAGAAGGTGTTAATATTTCAGCAGTTGTTGGGAGTTTCACTACTCTGTGACACAGGATCTGCTCCATATTTAGGGTTTCCATCACATGAGAATTCTGACCTAATACTTTTATATCCCTTGCTGAAGCTAAGTCCCTAAGTAGGCTATTTCAATGAGATAGGACATCCTCTTGTCCTTGGTACACACAGCTAAAGTCACTGAACTCGTAGGTAGAATTACTGAGGGAAAATATTTGGCATTTGCTGTGTAGTAGTTTGGGCCTGGATGATCACTGTGTTTTTTTTTGACTTTAAAATCTATGTCACCTTAGGAACTGTAGAATTCTAAGAAGATTTATAATTGTTTCCTTGGAAGTAGTCCCAGGGATAGTATCACCATAATGCTACAAGGGAACCAAAGCAGTCTCAAAGCCACAAGCTTCATCTGTCATGTAGGACTTGAGTCTATTGAACAGCCCCCTACACAGTGATTTTGGGGGGAGGGAAATTAAAAATGCAGTCTGAAACACTCCAGTGATTTACCACAGAGTTTGCAAAAGCAACAGGACTTCTAAGTCTACCTTCTCTTGCTGTATCTTTCTCATTTATCACAGCCCTTCAAGGAGTTCCTCTTTAGGAGAACCCAATTCCCTGCTTGCTATTATGTCTTCTTATTGTGATCATGAATCCAAAGTACAGACGCGCTGTTGGATGGGATTCTCTTCTGAAAGGCTGGGAAAGCTGCCTCAGGAGTAAAGTTACCAGTCTGATACATTTTTTAATCCACATTTCCTGGTTTCTTTCACTAAAGGCTCAGGCAGTGCAGTGGGATCACTGCTGTGGGACAGGGATCTCAGCTGGCAGAGGCAGCTCTTCTCTTTGACACGTGGCTTTCATTCGCCACACAGGCAGACTTTGTATTGAAATGGGCTCCTGAAAGCAAAGAGGGAGAGGGAAACTCCCCTGCTCTATGCAAGTGGGCAACAGCAGAAATTGTGGGTTGGTGAACAAGCCTGGCTAAAGTGTCTTGGGAACAAGCACAGCCGTGTAAAATGGACGGACCTATTTGATGGTTGCTATTTACTCTGTGTGCTCACTCCATGTCAGCTCAGCAGGCTGGCATCTCTGGGAGTGGGAGCATGTGCTCTGAGTGGAAAAGAAAGCTTTGGGCAGCAGGATATCTTCCTAATGGGATTGCTGTGTCTATCCAGGAGAAGTTTTTAAGGCAATGAGGAAAGGAGTAAGGAAGTTATCATCAAATTGTATTGATATAGAGCATTTTCATAACAGCCTTGAAAGGACTTAGTAGAAAGATGGGTTAGTTGAGAAGAAAATGTGTAGAGCTGAAGTCGGGTCTTATTTTTCTTTTTTTCTTTTTCTTTTTTTTAATTACGCCTTTTAAATGAAAAAGTCTTGTAAATTTGTTCTTTATAGAAGTGAAAAATACTGCCTGTAGAGCTGCTGGTGGCTCATTATTCAACTGAGTACAGTACCTTGTTTTAAAGACTGTTCTTGCAAATGATTATTCTCCATTTCTGTCAGCCTGTCCTCTCACTTGGGGGACCCTCACTGAGCCAAGTCATTTAAAAGTCAAAAACTCTGTAAGTGCCTTGGTTTTTTTTAACACTGAATGTAGTAGCAAACATATGTGTGACATCTTTGCTTTATTCCTTAATTGCTCTGGATTCTTTTTGGATTGATTATTATCATGTTGCCAGTGCATGGAAACAAATAGAGACTTTCTCTCAAATCCCATTTTTAAGGCCATGATACAAACTGAGAGGGCTGGGACAGCAGAGAGGTCGGGGAACTTGTTAAAAGGAAATTGCTGAATGTAAATGTGCTGGCCAGGGGAAGAATTCTTAGGGTTCTTATCTGTGACCTGATCCAAGGAGAGACTTCCAGTAGACATGGGATCAAATCAGATAGAGTTTGTGTGGCTTTGAAATAAGAAACTTGAAAAAGAAGATAATTTCAAGGTCTAATATGGCCTGGATCACTGGTGGTGTGTGTCTCCACTGTGCAAATACTTTCTAGATATAAAAAGATCAATTAGATGATCTAGTTCTCATGCTTTGCATCCTCCCTGGCTCTTGCAAAATTGCACCAAAAATATTAAACCCTGTTCCATGATGAAAAAGGTTTTTTGAAGCATCTACTGTTGATTTAGGGAGTAAGTAACTAGAACAGCAAAGAGGAAAAGGAAGGACACAAACCAATGTCACTCAGTCAATGAAGTTTTCAAAGTCTCAGAGAAAGAACATGATGATACAATTTATTTGCTCTAGGCTCTGACTTGGTAGGTGAAACACAAGATAGCAAGAAATATTTTCTATAGAAAAGGAATATTCATAGGAGCATTATAAAATAATAGATATGATAGTCTTTTCACCATATCATTTATGACTTAAGATACTCTGCCTTTTATTCTGCTATTGTTAATTTTGTCAGGTCCTAGAATATTTCTTCTTTTCTATCCATTTACTCTTTTTTCTTTCTATGTAGGAGGTGCCATAAAGCCTCCCTTTGTGCATTGATGTAAAATTGAACAGCCCATGTTGTTGTACGTGTTGCTGTCCCCTGGCAAACGTTGGCAGATGTTTGGACACATTACTCTCACTTCATGATCTTAGAAAAGTGATCTCGTTTTATCGTGAGGAAATATTTCATTGCTTCTCTGATCCCAACCCCATTATGATTTCTGGACAGATTTTGATTGATTTCCATAAGTTTTGGAACATTTCTTAAGATCTTTCAGTTCAAAAGCAACTTGTGACAGTGTAGAAAAAGGAAGATCACAGGGACCTCGGCAGCTTTCTCCCTGGATTTCCTCTGAGTCTCTCTCCCTTCCTAGAGTCAAGTCACAGCCTCCTTTGCTGCTCCTGCCATCCAGAAGTGCTTTCCTATCACTCTCTGCCTCATTGATTCTCCATCTGTTTTACTCTGAACATCTTTCTGGTGACCTATGTTCGCATCTGGTGTAAATATGCTCCTATTCAAAGTGTTTTCACTCTGTCACTTACCATTTCAGGAAATGATTTATTATAACAGGGGCTGTGTGCTCTGTGCTGGAGAAAGGGAGACGATCCAGACACGGCCTTGAGGATTTCTTAGGTCTCGCTTGACTGGGAGTGGGAAGCAGGAGGTGATGTGGTGCCAAGAGCCGTGACTGATAAATCTGTCCCCCCAAATTATGGGGTAAATAAAGGAGCTGGGGATCAGACAGGCAGAGAAGGCAGCTGTGTTAGACACATTTCCTCCAAGTTGTGAAGGACCTGAGCCAAACCTCACAGGTGTCAGTCAGAAGTCTGCCAGCCACTCTGAAAGGCATTTGAAAACAAGTGCTGGAGATTTGACTCACTTTTCTGAGTTAGAGGACAGTGCCTTCATTACGAGCAACTTCTCTCCTTCTGCAGTTAGAAAAACAATATAATTCATATAGATGGAATACCACATTACTATCTAATAGCAATTTGTATTCTAAGGCTGTACAGATATTTCTCTTATTTCAACACTAGATTAACAGGGAAAGAATTGCTAAAGAATTGCTGTTGGAAAAGGAATTTGAATACAGACCAGGTGGCTAATTTGCTCCCATTAGTTAGTATGTTTAACAAGGGAGGGTGCAGTCTGCAGACAAGTCTTTGGAAGAACATCTCTATTGCTATTTAACATTGCTGCACAGCTTTGAATCTTTGCCTGCTTTCCTTTGTGCTGTAGCATTTTTTCCCCCAACACACTGGACAAAGAAAATAGCATATGGATGAGAAGTGGCATATCTGAACAGCTACATGTGTCTGTTACATGAATTGGTACAGAAGAAAAGGATGCATCATCATGCTTTGATAACAAGCAAATCAGGAGCAATTGCTTTTTTCTTCCAGAGAAAAGAGGATCGCTTACAGTACTTCAAAATAAGAATTTTTTTCCCCTGGAGAATAATAATCCTTCTCTGTGTAAGCTGAGACACTATCATCTCTTTCAGTCTCGCTGAGTGCGAGCCATGCGTGGTGCCTGAATGCATCTCTGCACTTAGGAAATAGATTGGATAGGCTGTGGTGATGTCACTTCTTAAATATCACTGACTCCCCATCCAGTTGGATCAGCTTTTGATCTCTATAACACATCCTCTATTCTGAAGGAGAAAATGACTAGAACAGATTGTTTTCCATAAGGTTTTGGCAACTAGAAAACATTTGTGAAGTGATAATGTAGTGATTGCTCACGTCTGACTATGCAGAATGAAATTCTATGAGGAAAGCACTTTATTTCCTATCAGAAGCTCATGGCAAATAGATGGGGCTTACACATCACAAATCACAGGTGGGGAGAGAAAATATGTTGCTACTGGACAACAAACAGCATGTTCAAATAATGTAGTTTGATATTAAGAAACAAAGACAAGTGTAAATATCAATCTGTTAAAACTATTCTTTTTTCCATGCCTGGCTTTATTTGCATTTAGTTGCTATTTTCCAATGGGATTAAAAAGCTTCAACAGTTTCATGGCAAGGCTTATTTCTTTAATATTTGAGGAGGCCACATGGAAAAAGTCAATTCTGCTGATTATAAACACTGGTACATAATTAATGAAATGAAACCAGTTTATTCGTTAGCCAGTGGTGCAACATGCAACAGGAAAACTGAGGCCTGGTTCCTTAGCTGCATTTTTGTGTGTATTTTCTTTTACTTTTAGCTTTGCTGCAACACAGCAGACAACAAATACGCTGGAATGGCTTCTGAAGCTGAAGTTAATGGTGCCCCTCTCCACATCTTTTCCTCAGCCAGCTGCAGCATCCAGGCTGGCTTGGCTGCTCTGGCCCTTGCCCTGCTCTGTGCCCTGGTGTCCCCTGCAGGGCTGTTCCTGCAGGATTGCCCTGGCTCCGGGCAGAGGAGGTGCAGCTCTCCTGTGACACTGCAGTTTGAGCTTTGCGTCCTGGAAGCACAAACAGGACAATTTCTACAATTTCTTCAAGCCTTGATTCACTGAATCAGCCTCTTTTTCATCTTTTAAGTTGCTCCTGAGCTGTTGAAAGGCTGTTTAAGTTTGCCACCTTGCTCAGTACATTTGCCCTCTTTCAGCTGCTATTATGGCAGAGCCATAGAGGGATAGCATTACACTGGCTCCTACTGTGCCTATCAGAATTACAGGAATCAACAAAGCAGCTGTAAACCCTCTGCTAGGAGCAAGCAAACGATGGAAAAAATACTCATAATACCTGTCTTTTGGTGTCAGTTGTTGTCTGCAAGGCACAATAGAACATCTGGAAGCGAGAGCCCTCCTATTCAGGTAGCTGAAATTGCATTAGCTGCCCTGGCATAAAGGACAGGATTAGAATGACAGACCTCCCCACTGAAATATTTGCTTTTGAATAAACTTGTCAAATGCAACAAGGGGTGTCATGGCAAAACTTTCCTGCTTCTGCTGTGAGAAGAGCTTCTGTTTCTGTGATGACAAGAGGCCTGTGTTTAATTGAGCTGCATTTTGCTGCTGTCTGCTGTAGGCAGATACAATGAAAGGGGACAAAGGCTGAGTTCAATTCATTGCTATCAAGCTTCCTTTCTTCTAGGAGCAGGTAACAGCAAAATAATTACTGCAGGCTTAAACCAGGTGTGTTGTGGTGAGAATGAGGGAAGCAAGAAACTGCTGCAGCAGCTTCACATTAATTTATGCTCAAGAGAGATTCACCATTCTTCATGGCACAACAGGGGACCCTAAATATAATGGGGAATACAAACTAAGGAAGATAATGGAGAAGGAAAGCGTCCTTCAATACCTTTAGAGTTCATGCGTTATTCCTGTTTGCCAGAATCCACTTTGGTGAGCATTCACTCAGCATAATGAAAGCGTAGCTTACAGTGTAGCTTTGTAGGAACTAGGTCAGGTAAATTGGAGATGCTATTATAGCTTTATTCATTTTTAAACTATAGATCGAGTAGTTCTAATGAAAATTTTAAAAGGGTACTTTCCAATAGTATCCATCACAAAACTATCATGTCATTCAGGACACTAAAACTAGACAAAGTGCACGGGTCTGGCTTGTAATACCTGAGGAAGTTATACAGGCAGCTTGTTGATAACTGATATACTTCAGAACATGGTCCTGACTTAGAAATGCTTGTCTTTACTCTTCAAGATTACTGTTTCTCCTCCAATATTTATTCCTTTGCCTGTTTTAGATTACTCTGTAAGAAAAAATACCATTTGTGCACCTTGGTTGGGGGTTGGAAAAGCATCTCCACAGCTGAGCAGTGGCTTCTTCTGCCTTGCTCAGGGAGTGTGGGCTCTAGAAACAAATCTGTTGCATTTGTGTGGGCTAAAGTTTCATCTCAAGCTCCATTCTTCTCCCTCAGGGTTGTTCAGCCTGTCCTGGGGTGCCCCAGTAACATTGTGTCCTGTCGCTTGTGCCACCTTGGTGTTTCTGTAGAACACTGTGCTGAACTAATGCAGGGTTTATTTGCCACTATAATGATGACAAACTGACAAAATTAACTACAAACTCATGCTTCAATGAGCCTCTGATGTGGAGACATACAGGCAGCAAAGTGTCCTTTCTGATTTCTTCTAGAGAATTTTGCCTTTTCTCCTCCATTTAGAACTCGGAAATGGGAGGGTATTTTAGATTGTGTCATCCCTAGTGAATACAGTCCTGTTTTGAAAGATTAAACAAGAACTTTCTCTTTGGTTCTGGTTTAAAAATGGTTTGGGATGAGGCTTGATGACTTCAAGGTGCCTCATCCACAGACCCTGTTTGGCAATGGGGCAGGAACAGACCCAGAGGGGCCACTCAGGTGGAGATCCTCTCACACACAACACGAGAGATAAAATTCCTGGCTTCCAGGACGTTACACAGCAGCTGAAGTATAATGTTCAGCTAACAGGAGTGAATTCATGTAATTTGGCTCTTAAACAAAAAATGAAGCACGCTGATTTGGGAGTGTTTTAACTGCTCATTTTCTTCAAAAATGGTAAACCAAAGCGATTCAACGCTTCCAGGTTGTTTCCCCCCACCCCCCCCGCCCCACTTCTAAATTTAAAAACTATTTTTATGGTTCCAGGGTTACTCCTACAAAGCAGTGATACTGCCCAGGGGAGGGGGGAAAATCACATTTCAATCCTTTCTTAGAATGTTGGTTTAAGTTACACACAACAGATGACAACAAATATGATTAATATTAACAGAATGGGATAGTTTTGTTTAATTTCTTCTTTGTGATGTCCTATTCTTCTTCATGCTTGGCTCCAGGGGGAAAAAACAGTTTAATGTGATTTCTATTCCTTATTTAGTGTTTGCTAGTCTCAGATGGTCTTCTGCTTTAATAGTGACCTACCTCAAAGATATGGACTTTATTGTTTGTTCCCTGGGCTCTTCACCAGCAGAAAGGTGCATATCAATTATTCAGTAGAAATTCTCTTCCTGACAAAACTTTCCCTTGATATCTTAACTGAAGACATTCCTACACACATATTGATTTCTTGCATCTTTTCAGCTTAGAAATCAGTGTCATTAATGAGTTAACTAAGCTAATAATTTCTAGCTCTTAATGTGCTTAGTGTGCTTTAGCAAGAGTTAATGTTGTTGTGGAGGTGAAGGTTATAAAGTGTCTTGGTCTGATCTGGCAGCTGCAGTGCAGTTTCCAGGAGAAACAGAAATTAAACATGATTGTGTGTGCAAATGTATGAAAAAGTCTCTGAAAATATTGCCTACAAGCTCACAGACCACCTGCACCTTTATGGCTGGCACCTGGACACTCCTCAGAGTGAGGTGGATGCTTCTGTCTCTGTCCTAGCTGTGGAGGAAATTCAGGGACACGAGCCCCTTCCAACTGTCCAATAATCCTGGCAGCCTCTGGGGCGGGGGATGAGGAAGCAGAAATGAAAGGCAAAAAGGAGAGAACCCAAATGTAGGACAGAGAGGTAGCTAACAACGAGAAGTAAATTGCTAAGTGAAAAGGCATGCAGATTAAATAAAAATAAATTGGATGGGTTTGTGGCTGTGTCACACATGAGGCTTTCCTTAGGGGTTAGGATAGACTCTGCCCTTGCTGGTTGGTGGAATTCTCCATCCTCTAAGATGACTAGAGCAAGCTATGAAAAAAAGAGCAATTATTTCTTCTTTCCTGCCTGCTTTTAACAGTTTTTGGTAAGCATGGAAACAATATGAACTATGTTAGTGAAACAAACTGGATGCCAAGAAACACTGGGGCCCTTCTACAGGAGAGAAAAGCACATAGTCTGAGATGTCTGTGAGATATGGGGGGCTGAATGCAGAACCACAGAACACTTTCTGTAACAAATCCTGTGAGCTTTCAGAGCAAACAGGACAGTTTTTCCATGTCCTCTCCCTCATTTCTCCTTCAAGTCCTCTCTGTTGTGGTTCTTCCCCCTTGGGCTAATTGATTTTCATCGAGTTTTTCCTCTAGTTTTTTATCAGTTGATTAGAAAAAAACCCAGAACCAACCTGCAAGTGTCTTCTTATCTCACTATATAAGAATAAATTGTAGCAGCAAACTCTTGCTTTTCAGGAACTTTTCTACCAGTAGATACCTGTTACTCCATGTATTGTGCCTGTTTTTCTGGATTTCACCATTTTTTAAAAAATAAAAAGTAAAAAATGAGTGGTTTCCCAGATATCTGGTCAAATAATTTCCCGTTCTCCATCTGCTCCATATAATATTTACAACTCTTGCTACTTGGCATTTATTTCTGTGGCCAATGGATGCAATCAGGGATTGTAATTTAATTGTTGGCAGAAGTTAAGATGATTCTCTCATTTGCACTATGGCTTTGCTTTTCAAAATTCCCTTTGTCTCTTACAATGCAGATCACTACTTTAAATTAGAATTGTAAAATTATCTCCTGTGTGGATTTGAAAGCCACTGTCACAGCATAAACAACTTTCAAGTGCTTTATTCTTCAGTCTTGTGTATTAAACCTGATTTTATGTTAGTTACTAATGAAGCCTTTGCTGTTGTCAAGGCACTAATGAGTGCAAAAGGGAAAAGACAACATTGTAGTATGTGTGAACTTAGAGAATGAGTTTTAATTGATGGGTTGCAGTTCACCACTCATAAAACATGAATCTTCTGAAAGCCACGGGTGGTGTGCTTTGTTTGCTTGTTGCTTCTTCAGGAATAAAGAACTTTCTATCAGTGCTGGAAATCACAGAACTGAAAGTTTGTTATAATTTTCCATGGTGCTGAAAAGGTCAATGCCTGGGTGTCTGCCCTAAATACATACCTATAAATACACCTACTTAGCCTAATTAAAAAGAAAATAATTTGGAGTCTCGGCTTTTTAATTCTTACATTTTGTAGATGTTTCTTCCCTCTGTCCTCTAGAGAAGTGTCTCTTTCTTTAGGTTTAATAAATTTAGTAAAGTAAATCACAGAGCCTCCCTGCTTTGTGTGTTAATTGTATTATTTTCATTTACAGATGGGGGAGCATGAGGAGGTTAAATGGCTTGCCTGTGGTGTGGCCTGAGTTTGTCTCTTGGCATGGATTAGAATTGAGTGAGGGAAATCCTTATCACAGTGACTGGGAGCATTGGGAATAAGTCTAGAGTAAAGCCTGGAGCCTGCTCATACCTTCTGCACTAAAATGGCACTACAAAATGAGTGGAATATAGGTGAAAGTGTTCATATATTAAAATGAGGCTCCAAGTGACCCAGTTTGCTGTGCCTTCTGGTTTGATTTTGGCTCACTTCCTAATCTAGTTTCTCACAAGAGAAACTCCTACTGCGTGTAGCTGCTTCTTAATAATAGAATATTACTTTACTGATTAATATTTGTTGGACACTTAGTCTAATTACGGTTTCTCACAGCTACTTTAATTACTATAATATGAGGTTTAACTTGAGCAAAATATTCCAGATGAGTTTAGCGACGCTTTGCAACTTAATTCTGTACATGGGAGGATGGCAGCTGACTACTGGGAGAGAGGAGAACACACTCCTCCCTGAGCCCAGGACACGTGTTTTTGGGTGATAAGATATGTCAGTGTTTTTGTTCCTGAACCAAGAGATGTAATACCAAGGATTTACAGAAGCTGGGAACTCTGAAACCTCAGCCCGGGGAATAGCTGCAGTGAACATGATTAACTGGATAAAGGGGAGCTCTGTGTAGTGCAATTGAGGATGTCAGTGTTTACTCGCTAATTGAAATTGGAGAGGCAGAATTAAAAGCTTGTGATTAGTAAGGCATGCCAATATCTTTGAGGACTAGCTGCTATCTTTTCAGACGTGCAGAGGAACACGGGACTGTTTTTCTTGCTGAGAAATTATCCTATTTCTTCTCCGTCATTTGCGTTGAAAAGTGAAAGGTGAAATACGGAGATAAGAATTTGGAAGAAATTAATCACCGAGTTTTTCCTTCCAGGATATCCCATTTTAGACTGGACGTGTAGTCCACATTCATATTTGTCTAATATCTTGGTGGGAAGTACAAAATACTTGGACAGGATTATTGTAGTAAATGTAAACACCTTGGCAGAGTATTAATGAAGGATGCCAGGCATGAAGAAAGTGGAGGATTCGCTAAAAATATGACGTGGCACCTGTTCTCAGTTCTCCCTTTGTACAACTCCAGTGCCATTTGCAAACGTCACACCTTAATTTCCTCTCTTTTTATAGAAAAATGACTAAAAGCAAAGCATGTCCTTTACTATTGAGAACAATAACTAAGTTATCAATTAAAACCCCAAACCCAACTGATTTCTCTGTATCGGTCCTGTTGGATCAGAAATGACAACCTTGAAGTCCAACCTGAATTTTGACATACTTAGTATTTACCATAAACTTGCACGAGAAGTGGCTGAGCTGCTGTATATTCACAGCTTCTGTGTATTCATTTGATTGATAAAATGTCTGATAAGACAAATGCTGTGGGAATAAATCCTTCTCATTTTCTCAGGGACTCAGACTTCATTAAAACTTTGTTCTCCTCCATTGAAATTGTTTATATCAGTTTAGGGAAGTAGGAATATATGTAGCTTCTGTAATGCTCCTGCTTCATAAGATGTAGGAAGGCATGGGAATTTGATTATGGAAAAAGGATCTCTTACAATATTTAAAAAAGAAAAATTAGGTTTCTGGTTTTGCATAATGCTGATTTATTTTGAAGTGTAATGCTTTATGCTTTCACCCTTGCAAACTGATTCTTATTTAGGAGATGAAAGATTGTGCAAAATATAATATTCTTGTATAATTTAAACTGCCTGATAATGTGCTAGAGCCTCCTAGAATTCAGGCCCAAACATGAGGCATTGATTTAAAAAAGGCATTTAAATAATTTAAAATTGTTCAATGTTGAGCATGATCAGCACCCCAATCATTTTCAAATAAAAGTATCTATAAAAATTGAAGCAGTTGAATAATTTTAAATTGCTTTATATTGTGCAAGCACAGAACCCCAATCACTTTCAGGCTGAAGAATGGATGGAAAAAAAAAAAAGATTGAAGTGCTCCAGTAAATTTAAATTGCTATATTCAGGGAAAAGGGCCTTTAAATTATTGGATACTTGGATTTTTTCTTTAAATTTTGTTATTTTTATATATAACCCTAATAGTTTTACTTTGTCAAAATGAGCCAAACAGTCTGATTTTATAAAGTTGCAAAATATTACATTAACCTCTGTTCCAAATAGTAGTGGTGGGACATTCCACAAACAAAAGCCATGTATCCTGCTGTAGGAATTCTCAGTACTGTTATTACTAAAGCAGGATCCAGGGCAGAGATTCACGTTTTTCACAACTTCTCATGTGTTTTGTATTTATTGCTGTGTCTGCTGCCTGTTGAATGTCACGTGCAACAGCTGATTGGTTTGGTAAATACAGATAATTATAGAACAATTAAATGTACTGGAAATGCCATCCACAAGGTGAAGTGGGGAGGCTACAGTGGTTTCCTGACCACTGCAGGAACTGAACTTGATTTAAATGGTGGATTCCAAAAACAAGTTATAGTTTATTGTAGAGGTTCCATGGCGGAGTTTGTGCGATCCAGCATCTGTCCTCGTGCCTCAGGACTGGCAGCTGTTCCTCCACCTGAGGAAAACGTTGTTCTCATGGGTACAGATAATTTTCTATGATTATTTTTTTCTACAATAAACAAAAAAACCCCCTTGATATTTTTAGCAATTAACATCCAGTGTTTCCCAGAAACACCATTCCTTGGTAGTTGAAAAAAAGTTCTATTGTAAAGAAATAAGAAATAAGTATTTAACAGGGTGTCACTGAGGCATTCTCCAATACTCCTGAGATCTCATTCTCAACGTGTCAGGGTTTTCTTTGACTTCCTAATACATGTGGGGTCAATAGTTGTATCTTTTGCATAAAAGATTTCATTCAGTTTGTAAATTGCTAGCAATTATAAGAGAGAGGGTTATAGACCAGGGTCTTGCTTTCACATTATTTATGTTCTAATTAACTTACTGGACTGAATTTTTTTTTTTCCCTCTGCTTTGGCTACTAAGCGTTGATCTTTAATAGTTATCATGTTCCTAGCATTAATGGGTTTTATTTCTTTGGAAAGGTCATTCTTGATGTAATGTCACTGTCAACACAAGGGAGCCTGTGAGTTTTAGACGTTTTGCTTGATTGTGATGTTCTCAAAAATGTTGAACTACTTGCTGTCTTTTCCCTGGGGGTTGCTTTCACTCAACTCAGAAGAGCTAGCACAAGTTCTTTTTCATTTTTGACTGTGTTTTTGCAATTAATTAAAAGTGCTCCTCAACGAGCAGCTGGCACAGCCAAAAAGACCTGGGTCTTTTTAAAGAAATCTTTTTATATTTATTTCTAGATTATTCCATGAGCTTGAGGATTACTACTTGTTGTAGGTAAATGCATTAAGTCTGGACTGGTAAAATGAGCAGTGGTGCAAAAACTTGGGTCAAAATGAATGAAACCTATGTATGGTTACCACTCTATTACTACAAAGGTACAGTTACTGCTCTTTAGGAAAAGAAAGTAAAATCACTTAAAAACCAGCACTGAAGAAGATTTCTCAGCTCAGCTCACAGGATTTTTGTGAAAATAAACAGATGAGAAGACAGAAAGCACGTTAACCTACCTAAAAAAGATTAAGGTGATTTACAGGCCCTGTTCTTCCTAAGAATTCACCTCTGAGCTTGGTTTTTAAACAGAAATCCATAGGAAGCCAGTCTTCAAAACTATTTATTTTAATACATCACACTATTTTTGCTCTCTATTATTTGCTATAAAGAAAAAATAACCATGTAACATGCAGATAACTTTATGAAAAAAAGATTTCCATAGCTTGTTTTACAGAATAGATTGTCCTCTTCCTGTTGATGTCAAATAAAAGCACGTCAAAACTGGTAGACAGGATTCTGTTGGGCTCCTTGTAGAAATTTCTCGGTTTTTATCATGAGTCTTTGGATGTTAGACTTGTTTTTTCTCCAATAACCTTGCTGGAATCAAGGGATTTTACTTGAAAGTATTAATTTTTAAAAAATTTTGCGTTTGCGAGTGTTTAGGAGAAGGTCAGAAAACGTTCAACAAATCGTTATTTGAAGTTGAAAACCAGACATCTTCACTTGTCCTTATACTTTTATGAGTTCTGGGGCTTGGTTCCTGTTTCTGTAATGTTTGAAGGTGATAGAAGGGTGCTTGTGTTTAATCCTCAAATCCATGTTATCCTTTCAAAGATTGTTTTCAGCAAGCTCATTTTCAGTTTTAGCTTAGCAGTGCAAAAGACAGATGTTCAGTGTTACACCAAGTTCAGTTTGTGCTGCAGTAATAATTGCTTTAGACTCTAACTTTGTGGAATATGAGGAAAATAATAGGTGGAAGGTGGCTTTTCTTTTTGATAACTATCACACTGCTGGGAAATTAAACATGTATCATGTTCCTTAGATTTTCCAGCCATTATACCCAACACCCACTATCTGCTGTAAGAAATATGATTTTAATTTTTTCTCTAACACCTTTTGCCACATCAGTGCTTTCCTATGTGGAATAATGACTTTGCCCCATGTAACTTCATGTGAAGGGTTATAAATACGTTTAAACAATTTTTAATTTATTTCCTTTTTAGAAAACCAGAGATCCATATTTTCATTCATCCAAGTGCTTCATGAAGTCATTGCTGCTGGAGAAGAGGATCAACCTGTTTATTTCATTAGGCAATAAATAACCACAATGTTTGGTATGAGCAGATCTTCGAACAGGTTATTGTTGTAAGGCAGTTTAGGTTTCAACAATTCCACACCTTGCAGCACGACCAGTCCAGAACTCTGACTTTCAATGTTTCTTCTTTATGCCTCTTTCACCGGTACGGGAGTGCTATTGAATGGCTCATTTGCATTATTCTGTGCCCTGTAAAATGAATTTATTATGCAGCTTCTCTAAATAGGCTAACCAGTTGTAATCTCATTCCGGTGGTGTATGGGTTTCAGCAAAACACGATTACTTCTTTCATAATGCCTAAAAATAAACAAAAAATAACCTTGGAGCTCAACCCGTCCTTTTGCTCGAGTCTAGTGTGTTAAATGGTGCTGTTAATCACCATGGGTAGTTATTTACTTGTTAAATACTTGACTAATTTAAAATATTACTTTGCACACAAATAACAGGTTTTGGCTTCTGTTATTAATCGTTAAAATACTTAATAAAGTGGGATGAGAGCCATTCCCTGGATTACAAAAATCTGAACAATGTTCAGGTACATCTGCATAGCTGAAAGAGTGAGTTGATCCTGCACTCTGAGCCATGTGGGTACAAATCATTCTCAGCTGGGAGCTCTGTTGGATCCCTGGGCAGATCCTGCACCTCAGCTAGGAATTTGTATGGAGAGGGAAGGCTGAGCTCGGGTTCTGGGCTGGAAGATGTCTGCTGATCGTGGGCAGAGCTGGATCCCACCTGGTCAGAAAGGGCATGGATTTAGCAATGCATGAGGGTTTGTGTCTGTGTTTATATTTCATAAAGATTAATCCTGGCTCTGTTTGCAGAGGCTGCTTAACATTGTTGGAGGTAAATGGCGGCCATACCTCCACCGATGTCACATTTCTCAGCTCTTTGTGTGCTGCTTAATTTTAGAATGATTGTGAGCCACCAGCATGACAGGACTTCAAAAGGAATTTTAGAAAGCATTAGGCAACATATTTTGGGCTTAAGGAAATATCCAGACCCTGGAGAACATTTATCTGGAATTCTTTATGTATTTTGCACAGTTGGAACTTAAGCAGGCACAAAGAAATGTTACTGAGAAGATCCCAGGGATGTATCCATACAGAAGGAGATGGGAAGAGCTTGGTTATTCTAGGCTAATAAATCGAAGATTTAGAGGCGACAAAGGTTAATCAAGTTATGAGACAAGAGTTGTATAGGAATAAATGGCTGTAAATTGACCGTGAACAAATTTACTCTGGAAGATATGAAATGACCAAGGGTTGGGAATTGTGAAATGTAGGAATTATTTATGATCAGGATCAAGTGATCTGACCAGGAGAATTTATGTTGTGCCTGCTTGTGACACCAGAGGTGGTTCCTGTATAAGGATTTCACAGAATCACAGGAATGCTGGGGTTGGAAGGGACTGCTAGAGATCATCTGGACCAACCCTCCTGTCAGGTTGGGTTACCTGGTTCTGGTGACACAGGAGCATGTCCAGATGGGTTTGGAATGTTGCCAGGGCTTCCCTGGAGTTCCCAAGTTTTTCCTGGGTTCCCACATCAAGGGAAATCCAAGCTAGCACAAATTCTGAAGCATGGAAAAATGTTAGTAAGAATTTATTAAAAAGCTTAATTTAGGGTGCAGTTTCAGGGCAGCTGCCCCAGGCTGGGGTGCAGACTGTGGGGTCTCACACCAGGCCCTGTTTTTCCAGCTACATCACCCTGTGGGCACTGGGTTTCACAGAGCTGCGTGGTGACTGGGCTCAGGGAGCAGATGGGACTTGGAAGAGCAGGAAAAGTGACTGGGGAGAGAGGATTGTCCCAGCTCTGCCTTGAAACAGGGATGCTGTCAAAGGGCTCCTGCACTTTGCAGGCACTGCCCATATTATCCTTCCTCACCCTGAGCAATTTGGGTTCCATGGTCACTTTGATCTCCGAACAGGCCCTGGGAGCAATAATAAATGAATAAATCATTTCTGAAGAAAATGCTGGTGCCTCTTCCAGAGATGCTCAATTTCAGAAGGCAAGTTTGAAGCCGTTTGAAACTACCTGTTCTGACACTACTGCTGGCAAATCGCTTCTTGAATAACTTAACAAGATTCCTGGTGCTGTGGAAGATGCACACCTTTTGCTGAATATGCCATAAAGTTCTTATAATAAACATAGGTACGTAAGGAAAGTGCTCATAAAAGGAAAGTTCCTGTGGTAGATTGTCTCACAAAAGAGTTTGTCACATTTTGTTTCCACTTAATGGATGCCTATCGCAGTCACACAGCTTCGGTGACAGGAGAACTGAATTCATTTAAGCCAATAAAGTCATTCTAATTTGCATTTTCATAGCCCACTCTTCAGTACTCCAAGTGTGACTTTCCCTTTTAGGACGGAGCTGTGCAGTAAATGGATAGGTAGGCCCTTTAAAAGGATATTTATCATCCTTGAAGAATCTTAGTGCCAAATCTTAATAGCATTTCTTATAAAAATGACTGGAATTCTCTATCAGATATAGAGGTAGAGCTGTGGAGACTGTGAGTAGTCTTTTTTTTTTTTTAAACTTCTTTTCTGATAAAAAGAAGAGGAGTTAAAGACTGAAACAGTGAAAATTTCCCTCCAAAATGAAAATGTTGCATAAAAAAATGCCCCAAATCATAACATTCTAGAAATCAAATTAATTTACAAGAACTGTGTGTTTAATTAATTTAGTCACATTCAGAGATAAATAATTTAACATACCGTTATGTAAAGTTAAAATACCTTTGTTAATTATGCCAATCAGAGGATAATTTATTCAGGCCTTTGAAGTTTTTTTTGTTTCAGTTGATATTAAAAACCACAGAAGATACAGAGAACTTCATGTCCAGTCTGTGTGTGGGATTTGATGAAATAATTGCCTTAGGACCTGCTGACACTCTAATTGGAGCCTGCATAATGCAGAATCAGAACCTTACTTAGAGCAGTGCTCTCTTTATTTTAAGTATCCCTCTGTTAATTTCATTTAAATAACTCCCTCATTTAAATCTAGAGTGAAGAATTTAAATTTCATCATCTCCCTATGACTGTGTGCTGTTTATCACTTGTTTTCCTTCTCTGATGGCCTCCTCCCTATCCATTTTTGTGGGTCTGGTGTTGCAGCACCTGAACACGGAAAAGGTTTTAAGATTCAAAGATCTCAATCTGCATGATAAAAATATTTTGCCATGTGCAATTTAATTCAGTGTTGACAGTTCTCATTATTCTGATTACTTTTTCTCTCCATTCTCAGCTCTAAGGATCACTGTATTTCTTATGAAAATCCAAAGTTTTCATATGCAAAAAGCAAATTTCTAGTTCTCATGTTTCCATAGAAAAGCTGAGAAGCATAAATTTTCGATACCCACTTCCAAGTAAATGAGTCAGATAAAAAAGAACCCCCAAAACCGTACTTAAAAAGATAAAAAAACCCCAACCCTACCAGAAACTCCAAACAAAACAACCAGAACCAAAACCTCATTTCTCAGGAAATGACTCATAATTGTTGAACGCTTGAAATGGTTGCCCTTAGTAA
This sequence comes from Aleadryas rufinucha, assembly GCA_013397815.1. Lineage (NCBI taxonomy): Eukaryota > Metazoa > Chordata > Aves > Passeriformes > Aleadryas > Aleadryas rufinucha. The sequence goes on along the minus strand of VZTH01014969.1, from coordinate 329,259 downwards.
AAACGAGTGTGATTTCAATTTTAGCTCCTCCTTTTTAGGTTCTATGTTGGTTTGTTTATTTCAGATTACTCTCCTGAAGTCAAAGGTAGAATGTGGTGCTAGAGAATATTGCCCTCTCAAATGAGATGTGTTTACATTTGCTGTGTGCAGAATTCCTGCCTGGGCAGATGGCGTTCACAGGTGTCTGCACCATTTACATTTCTAATTAAATAAAGCCTTACACAAGGATGAGTTTCACACCATAAGAATGTGTGTGAAATGCAATTAATATTCTGCAGCTTGTGTTTCTGTGCTAGGTGATCTCCTAAAGGTAGGGCTAATGAAGATATGAGGGTGTACACAGCAAAAGGTGAGAAAATTCATTTGCAGAGCGAGCAGGTGGCCAAACGGAAACTGTGCAAGTTGAAAAGAACATAAAGATTCCGAAATTCTTTGGAAAGACCTTTCTGAGATGACTTTCAGTCACCAGAAGAGGAGGTAGAAGGACCCTGTTTTTTTGAGGTGTCATGACACCCAAAGGTACTTTAACACCAGGGGCCTTATTAATTTCCTCTGCAATACAGTATAAAATTGCTCTCCTTTTTTGCTTTCCAACCATATTCTACGTGAGCAGCTTTCAGTGCAAATGTTGAGGTCAGCAAAGGTCACCAGCATGTGTGTGCTGGTTTATTAACTAAAAAAAGGGGTGTTAGGCGTGATATCTCACCAGGAGTACAGTTCTATCCCAGTGGCCAAACTAGCACAGGAGTTACCTGAACTATGACATTGTCTTACACCAACTGGCAATAAAGTCTGAAAGAAAAATTGTCAGAGTATTAAAACTGAGTCTTTGCTCTGTACATTTCTGAAAAGCAGGAGTTATGACAAACTTTGATTTTCCTTGTTGGTGACCACAGGGTTTGTAGGTCTGAGTAGTCTCTACTCTGCTTTTCAGATTTCTGCCCTTTCAGATTTTCATGAACAAATTGTTTGCTGCATAATTGTCATTTTTGTTCAGGAATTTGGCTTTTTTTCTTGGTAACAGGTGAAGGATCCTTTAGTACTAATTGCCCAGCCCTTGACTACGTGTGTGTACAATATTTATATATTTGGAGTTCTATGTATGACATTTAAATATTATTTACAATGTGTTTAGCTGAAGTCTTTCTTTAGACAGCTATCAGCCCATTAACTCTTTTATTATATCCAAAAATACAAAATCTACATGGTGTTTAAATTCAGAATATATTCTGCTTTGAGCAAGTCTCTTTGCCTTAAACATATATCTGCTTGGCTTATTTTTTTCATGATATTTTAAAGACTACTGTCCCCAGTGTGAAGAACCTTAACACAAATTATTTTAATGAGATAGACATTTAGTTCAACAGAAGTTTCTTCATGAGAAAAATAATTTGAAAGAATAATTTTCCTTTTAAAAGACAATTAAAAACTGTCCATGTGATGACAAATTTAACATTTTGTCTGACATGTTGAGAAGAAGTGCCTGGAACTGCACAAGTGGAATAAAATGTTCCATTTCACAGCAAGGCCAAGCTTGAGTCTTGTAATTACTTCAAAGGGAGTAAAGGTCATTTTCTATTTGCTGCATCTGTATTATGTGAGGCTTCTGTACCAGGCTTGCAGAAGTTAACTCATGACCCATTTAGATTGCCCAGATTTCAAAGTCAACTTATACTGTCACAAATCTGATAAAGTAGACATATTCCCTTCTCTAAGTACTGCCATAGATGATGTCCAAAGAGGCTTTTTATTTATAGCTCTGTAAGACAAGCATTCCAGCTTTAAGACTCGAGTAGCTGTGAGATCAGAACATGATTTGCCTCTTACTTGCTGTGTTAATCCTTTAGGGGAAGAGCTGTTTGTAGATAAATTTCAGGATATATGGCTTGGACTGTTTTTCTGGTGGGGACTCATTATATAACTTTGCTTACATCTTGAGATGAGAAGAGGTTTTCTGCTGCTGTGATTGCATTTTTATGCATATTCATTCAGGAACACTGAGTCAGAAAGACAGGTACTTTAAACCTGCACCTGTGCACACTGAAAATGTGTGCAGAAGATGCATGTGTGCCTTTCTTCCTGTGCCTATGCCCATTGAAATGCATATAAGGCAGGTTTTTTAACAATCAGTAATCAAGCTTTACGTACAATTTTCAGGGCAGGCTCTGAATACCTCAGTTCGCATTTGCAGATGTCTCCTACTGGAAGATTGAAGGGGACACGTCCAATTCTCAACCCCTATAGAGTCCAAGATCTCCAATAAAATCAATATATCAATGTCAATAAGAGAATGAGGGATTGGAAGCTGTGGCTTTAAACTTTTTTAAGAAAGGCAGGACTAGTGTGATGATACAGAAATTAATAATATTCAAGTGTATTGCACTTTTCTTGGTGTAGTACTTTAAATCCTTCTCTTTTTTCTTGGTTAATCCTTCCAAGGGACCAACGTGGAGCAGGTCAGGATGGAAGGCAAAGGTGTCCATCTGCTGTGTTTGCCTTCCACCAGCTTAACTGCCATGAAATATTCTGGCTGTTTCTTGCAGTCTGCTGGCACTTCTGGCCAAGCTTTTATAGCATCTGTCAGTGATATGAAACAAATGATCCAGCAATTGGTTTCCATAAGAACAGCTAATGCAGACCAGGTGGGGCATTGCTGCCTTTGGATTTTGTAAATGGGATCACACAAGACTTAAAATGAGTGGGAAATGCAAGAAGGGAGAGAGCAGATCATGTATCACTGTGATTCAGCACATGGGCTGTGAGTGGTGGGGAATAGGGAAATGGGCAGATGCTAAAATATTGCAGGACATCTCTTTAGGATCAGGATCAGCAGACTGGGGTGATAAAGGGGTGGAGGTGGGACTGAGAGATACTGCTGGTATGTCAGGAGTAGTGAGTGCAGTTGTCACCCGAGCTGGTGAAGGAGAAAAGAGCCTTCAGCATTCACTGGTGTGGTGTTGGGGAGAAATTGTCTTCACTTTACAGCAGAAGAACTTTATTTGCAAAACTGTAATTGTGTGTTGAGGATGCCTTGAGTAAGTAGAAAGGTTTGTGCAGGGCCACTTGAATTTAGGAGCAAATGTCATTCAGAACCCCTGTGTTTGATTCCTTCTTGGTTGCCACATGTGCCTCCTCTATTTGACTTTGCTTGGGCTGCCTGACAAGCAGCAGATTGGCCATAACAACTTTGAGATCAGAGTGGCCGGTGCACCACCTGAAAGTCAGATTTTGTAAAACACCTTTAGGTGTTCTAAAGCAGAAAGTACTTCTGAAAATGCACTTACACGTATATGGGTTGGAAAATATAATTTGCCTTTTCCTGCTCTTAACCTTGCCTCCTTTGCCTCTCTCTTTAACCTTTTAAACTTTTCAGTGATTTCTTTTTGCTTGCTGCTTCTTTCTTGACCATTCTTACCTCCATGCCCTCATTTAACAGCTGCCAAGAAAAATAGCCCTTCAGGTTGTTTTCTCTATTCAGGGATAAAATGCTTCAGAGACCAAGATTAGAATTGTACCTATTCCCAAACAATTTTATTTTGCTTTTAAGCTTCCTCCTTTGATGTTCCTGTGGTGACACAGGGCTTGGGAGACCATGTACTAACAGTGATACAAATTGTATTCAACTGGAACCTTCAGATCCACCTCCACTATGATGCACACGTTTCTTTTTCAGTCTTCCCTTGGTGTAAACAAGCTTTTGATTGTAGGGAAAATGGACAAACTGTGGCTTAGAGGGAAAGAGAAGAAAAGCAATAGTTTATACTTGCTAGCAAAGGATTTCTTTTATACATGAAACTCCTGTACGTGAGACTTTACCCTTGAATATAGAGTTTCTTCTCTAACTTGGTGATCAACTTTCTGAAACAGATTTGCAGATCTTAATTTATCAATTATTCAAATCAATTTGCATGTGCTTAATTTAAGCATATCTTTAAATCCAGCTGTATTCAGCCAGGTGTAACACATGTGATTTTTAGGAGCAACTTTTCATCCTATGTTTTTATGGACCAATAACATTCTTTATTGATATTCTGAACTGAACTTCACCTTGAAGGCTACTATTTTGTAATTTCAATGCCAGCCCATATATATGAAAGCAAAAACCTTACATAAAAAAATTGTTTAGCAAGATTTGAAGGGGAAGTGTGATGTGATGGATATTTTATTTTATGACTATGAAGCCCAATGTTTTGTTTTACGAGCACTGAGCCTAAACCCAGTATGGTTCCCAGAAGCCAACATGATGGATGAAGGACTGGATGTTAAAAGTCTATTTCTGTTTTTTTTTCCCCTCAGGTTCTGCTGCTTGCATGTGCAGAAGATTTAGAATGTGTCCCTGGATTCCAGCAGAAGGTTTTTTATATTGAAAAGCCATTTGAATTCACAGAGGACCGGCTGGTTCTGAACTGTATGTTATTTTCATATATTACTATTGTGCAAAAATCAGAATTGTTTATGTATTCATTTCATTCCAGCCATTTATCAGAAAGCTTTTTTTGTTTTGTACCTAAGATTTTGGATATTGCCATGATTCAGTCTGAGTTCCCCTGCATTAATCCATGTCTCTGCAGACTTTACTCTGTTTCATGTATTAGAAATGGCAAAATACAATATATACTCATTTAGGGCTATATGAATATTATGAAAACATAGAATCAGCCACTTTTTAAAAATTAAATTTACTCTGATTTTTTTTAATAATCTTACCTATGAGCTTGGAAATCAGGACTTGCATATCAACATTTCTATTAAATTCTCTGCAGCTCAGATTTAGAAGTTTGTACTTTGAAAGCATTCAGAGCTTTCAAAGACCAAAAGGTCTCTTTCCTTTTCCAAAGGACCATTCAAAAGTCCAAATCTTTACAAGAAATTCAGGGGCTGGATGAAGTTTGGCATCATCAGTGTTAGCAAAGTATCACACAACTGGAATATTCAGTATATTTCCATTGACTAGGTGCCACATTATAAAACCCAATCTGACACCATATACTCAAAGCATTAAACTGAAGGAGATTTAACTGGCTTTCAGTTCTGATGTTAGTTCATCCCAATAATTCAGGGTTACAAATTGCTCATTCACTTCTGGGACTTTGGGACTTCAGCACTGTCAAACAAAAGTGGTGCCTTATCCAGCGGTTGAAGTCTTTAAAGACTTAAAAAGGATTTAAGTGCTGCCATTTTCATAACTTCCAAACACACCTGCATTTTCACATGTGATATTTATTACTAATGATTTCTTTGTTGTGCTTGGCTGCTGGTGCCGAACCAGGAATTCTTGGGGTGTCCAGCGCTGGGCAGTAGTGCTTGGCTCCTGTGTGCAATATCTGGATCCCACGATGGGATACATCCTATGGCTTGGTGGAACCGAGAAATGAAAACCAGTATTACTCACCAAATGCACACATTCCCCATCTCAGTTCCCTCCAGATATCACTGCTACATATTGATGTACTTGCACTTTGGATAAAGGTGTAATCTGTGCACATTCCCTTTAAAATAGTGCTAACTTTTCAAAACGAAATGTCAGAATTAGTTGCCAAAGTCTATTGAAATAACTCTCTTAAACTTAAGTCATTCGGCCTTTGGAGGTACTAAAATAAACCTCTGGGATAACATTTTTAGTGTCAGCATTTTGATGTTGCTTAGTCTGAGCTGCTTTTTCACAGGAACTTTAGATCACGAGTAGTAATACTAGTCAGAGATGTGAGATTGTTATTCAGCTTGGAAGAGAGATTTTAAACTTCTCATTTCTATGGGAAATCTTGTTTCCTCTGGAATTCATACTTTAGAGTTTCCAAACACATTATTCCTACATGGCTAAAAGTTGAAATTCTTAGAATATGATAGATTTAATGAGCATGCAAAGTTGAAGACCTATTAACAAAAGCAATATTAATGAATTAGTGTTAAATTGAATAAAAACAACCTTTGCTGTTGAATACTTTGTCTGCTTCAGAACTTTGAGGCTGTAGTGAGTCTGGCAAGATCTCCTGCAGATGTGGAGAGGATGACCCCAAGGATGGGTTGGTTCAGCCAAACTGACTGGACTGCTCTGCGGTGACCCAGCCATTCGCGGTGGCGTAAAATGAGCACAATAATTAAGATGCCATCATTAGTGTGAGGAGGAGGGAAGAGCAGGAAGAGACTTAGCAATGCCTGGGAACAATCTCTGGAATTAAATTATTTTAATAAGCAGACACTAAATTGGCCTAATGTGCAGTGTTGGACAGAGTCAGACTGTCGACGCGTGATCCTGGTTAATTCAATCACCCCTAAACAGGGTGTCCTTCATGCAGCAGCATTAAACCTCAGCACAGTTCCTTTATTTTAGCTGTCAACAGAATTGATAATTTTAATTGTCTGTTTGAATACACTTTGCATGCTCTTGCATCTTTTTATGCCCATTACCAAGAGCAGTGTAATTTAGCAGTTGCATTGCAATGCGAGGCTTACCAGGGCTGTGTAAATTAATAGAGCAAATATGCAAACCAGGCCTATAGCAGTGATTGTTTTTGTAGTCCTCAATAAGCCAAGGAGCTCCTTAATTCTTTTCTGAAGTGCAATAAAACTGTCTTTTTCTTTTTTTCTTTTTCAATTTAAACAAGAACCTACTGTACATTTCATTGCTAGCATCTCTGCTGTAATTAAATATAGGTTGTGGCTGGTTCTTATGTATTTATTACTTCTACATATGGCAGGGTTAATTATATTTTACATTTACTGATGGGAAGAAGGAAGAGAAGACCATACTGAGGGTACAGAATTTTCTCTTATTTCTTGTTCTGATTTGTAGCAATTTTTATTAAAGCCTACTTATAAGCTGGCCATAACAAGTCCAGCTGTGTGTGCATATTCCCCTTCCTATTAGTTTCACTGGTATTCAGTTACTATTAGTTTTTCTGTCATTGTGCTCAGAATAAATTGGCTTTTTAATTCTTATTTATTTATTTGTTCTTGCATGTCATTTAGTAAAAACCTCCAGACTTTGGCCATTTCTTATTCCCAGTTTGGTCACTATTTTTTTTCCCCTCAGACACCTTTATCTCCTTATAACTTGTGTTTTCTATGACCATAAACAAAATAAGGCATTGCTCTTTTACTTTTGGTCTGCCCAATTTTTTCCTCTGTGTGCAGAACCAGATGTTCCCTTGATGTAGTGGGAAAAGATCTATGGAGTCACTTTCTGGAAATTGTAATTATGTCCATGTAATTATTATTCTAGCAAGCAATTGTCACTCACTGTCTTTGCCTTCCTTATACCTTTTTGTTTTTTTTAGTTTACACCTAGGACCATCTTTGCAATCCAATAGAGAAGATCATCAAGATTTCACCATTCTTGATGAAGTGCTAATTGACAGCGTTTAATTGCAGGTTTTACACCTGTCAGAAGCACTTGTGGCCATGAAATGCCTCCCCATCAGAAAGCCAGTCCCTGCCAAGGCTGACAGGTCATTGGCAGTGACAGGGCTCTGTCACGCTGGGCTGAGGGAAAGTTCCTAATCAGCCTCAACAAACGTGGGAATGTAATTGTGTTACATTAATCACGCTTATACTTAACATACATCGGGCTTGGCTTTTGGGGCTATTTTTAATTGACAATGAATCAAATAGTGCACTTGAATAATGGAGGCAATTAACATAAAGCACGAGGCGATGCACAGTGCATACTAAACTGGGGAAGGCATTGCCAGTGCTTTAAATGTCAAAACAAAGGAAGTTTTGACCCTTACTTGAAAAGCTTTAATTTGGATGTTAATTAATGGCCGACCTCTTGTGTCTCTTACATGATAGATTGCATGGTCAGAGCCTGGGCTGCTCCAAGATCAAGGCTTTGTATGTCTGCATTCGGGTACTTTTTGTTCCATGGATTTTAATGAAGAACTTTCTATTCAACCATATCAAAATCATTGTTTACTCACATGATGTGAAATATCTTAGTGTACTTATTAACGCTTAACAGCAGGTTTTCAATAGTCTAGCAAAGCTGTGACCTCCAACGAGTTTTACTTTGTTCAAACTGAATAAAGGCTGTGGAAAGATCAGAGAAGCCCATTCCTCCTCCTACAGCCTCATGTGCACATGGATCATGGCCCTGATCGTGCTCACATCCAAACATTTCTTGTTGATTCTGAGCTGATGCCATGTGAGAGCTGAGATCTATCACATCCACTCTTCCCACTGAGTCCATGCCAGTTGACTGCACAGATGGCCTCTTCTCGTGCCTGTTTCATGCTACCAATGGTAGTGCTGTTCCTCTCCTGCTCGTTCTGATCCTGGAGTTATCACACCCTCTTCATCCATCTCTCCTCCTTCCTTTCCCCCCATCTTTCACAGAGCCAGCATGGCAGCCTCATTCAGCCCCCTGTGATTTGCCAAAGCCTCTGCGGAGTTCTGACACGAGGTTTGGATTCGAGTGTTAACTCTTTGTGCTGAATATTGCAGGGTTTGGGTAATTGGGATTGCAGATGGTAGTTGTAGCTTGCAAAAGAACATGTTCAAGCAAGGTAAGATTTTAAGCTTAGCAATTTCTTGCAGAGAAAACTGTCTGGGCTTCTGGGTAATAGCTAGATAACTGTGGATTTTTCACCTGTTCAGTGTGTCCTTGCTGAAACAGTGCTGTGGCTTTTCAAAATGAAGACGTTTTTAATGCATTTTGAGTTTTACGAACATCTTAAATTTTCTTTCAAGTCATATAAATCACTCACTGTGCTAAGAGTGTGCTGCAGAAGATGTTGAAAAATGACTTGATTCCCATTGCTTGGCATGAGGGAACAGGTTCTGTGGAAAGGCATCTCAACTTTCCCACCCAGATAGGGGAATGCTTTTTATATCCTAAAATACGTCTTCATGGCCTCATATGCACGGATAGAACTTGAATACCAGAGCTTCAATCTGACACTTTGGGTACATGGTTAAGATTAGGCCCCTGGAACTCTTATTCCATGTGGGCAGAAATACTGGTCAGGATTTGAAGCCGTGCACCTTAATCACATTATTCCTATTTAAATGGTTACAGGAAGCCAAACTCGTGTTACTAAAATTCCAGGAAATATCTGGGGGCGTGCAAAATTGTTGCAAAATTGTGGAAGTTTTAAAGTGGGAGGTTGGGAACTTTACAACATATTTGTGGAGGCAGAGTGAGGAAAATCCTTTTGCACCTAAATACCTGATGCCTTGCCTTTTATTTGAAGTTTGATGCTGAACTCCTACATGGAGGGAGAAAGTGGTCTGGGAATACATATTACGACTAAATAATATAGAATGTCTCAAATGTGTCTCTGAATAGATACGTGCGGATTGGTGTTGCAGCACAACAATATCACATCATCTGTCTAACTGCTTTCACACATGATTAAAGCAAAACAAAATAGGAAAAAACAGTTGTTGAGTGCCAGGTGGTCAGACAATTCCCTCCCAAACAGTGGGTGTCAGCTTCCAGGACCTGAGGGGGAAGGAGTCAAAAATAGACTGGTTTTTATGCATATACATATAATTAAACTAGTGTTTGAAAACGTAGGACATTAGACTGAGCAGAATGAAAGAATTATTTAGTCTCTGAAAAACATCTTCAGGGCTGAATCAAAATCTCTCAGGGGTGCAGTCAGCTCTTGTGGAATAACAGAGGGAAAGGCATATGTGTTGGTAAAACCTCCTCTTGGCATTTTAATTCCAAGGTGGAGGAAATGAGGATCTAAACCCAAAGTTTCTTGTTTGTTTCATCGAGAGAAGCCACACAATCCTGTTTAAAAAACAAACCCAAACAAACAAACCCACAGGAAAAGTGAGTGAGGATCTTTGCAGTGACAACGAATGCTCTGTTAGTGGCTTGGTCTGGATTTAGGAAGATAAAAGTAGCAGATTACTTGGTTTGAGATTTAATTTGTTTCTGGAGACTTTCCAAGAGCCATAATGTTTCACAGCTAATACTTTTTTGAAATACGTGTGGGCTTTGGTTGGCTGAAACATGCCAGCTGTTCTTCTAATAACCTAAATCAATGGCCAACTGCTTGGGATTAGCAGCTTGGGTCTCTTGCTCTGCGCAGTGCAAACCTTGTATTAATAATGTCCCCAGGTGCTTCAGTGGAAGACTTCTCTGCTCATTTCCAGTTGGCAATTTCAGAACAAAAAAAATCAAATTAACTAAGCTATTACTCCTGAACTGATTACCCACGCAGGCCACGAGGCAGCTCCTGCTCTGCAGGTGTAGAAATATGTTGGAAGGCCAAAATCTCTTTTAGGAAAACGCAGGTGGCTTAGTTTAGGGCAAACTCCACGAACAAATAATCTGAAACTGATTGCTTATGGCTGACAACATTTTAACAGGGTTGTCTTGCTGAGGAAATAAGCAGTAGGGACATGAGATTCCTGGTTATAGGTTAGAGCTGGGGTCACTCTGGAGAGGCTCCAGAAACTTTGTCCATATCTGACAGAGACACAACACAAATCACCCCACACTGAGACTTTAATGCATTTCTGCAGTACATTTCTTGGTATTTTCACAGACTGCCTTTCTGACAGGACTTTTAATTTGAGGATCTTAGGAAAGCACCATTCAAAAGAATCATGGCTAGCTAACCTTTTCCATTACATTTCAAAGTGCAGTGTGGACATTTAGCGAGAATTAATGGGAGTATGTGAGGTTAAATCTTCCTTTAAACATAGAATCTCATTTAAGTTAATGATATCTTAAAGCATGCAAGTATTCTTGAAAATAATTGTAGATGTAGTTCACAATTAATTCTGAGCTTTTAGGATTTCTCTTGGTTAATCCAAATCAAATTATAACTTTTCTAATGTAATTATGATCATGCTCCAGCTTGCAGTTTTTCTTTCCCTTTGCTTATTTAAATCAGTCCTTTTCAGACAGAGCAGTCTGTCTGCTTTAATGGACACAACTCCTTTTCACTCAGCTTTCCTGTGCCGTGCCATTTCTCTGTCTTGCCTTGAGAATAAGTACCACTGGCTGTAAACTCAGGAAGTCTTTCAGATATTTCTTAGATTGAGGGATTTTTCTAGCTGTAGGCTAAAGCTCTGATTTTGTTTTATGCCTCTGTTCAGCTTATCTGCCTGAACTTTTTCCTCTAGAGAAGGAAAAGGAAAAGTAACTTTTAATGGATTGAGTCTGAAAACTCTGGTTGGTCTGGAATGACTTTGTGCATATTTGTGTGCCTTGTACCTGCTGCTTCTGGGGCAGACAAGTGAACCTGTAGATAAGGGAGTAAGTGCATGTCATATTCTGTGATGTGAATATTAACTAAAATATTTGTCTTGTGTTTTTTTAATCCCTGAAAAAATATCAACATGGGCATAGCATAGGATTTGCTCAAATAAGAATCCCTGCCCAAAAGGGATTGTCTTTAACAAAATTTGAAATTCCTTTACCAAGGAATTCTTTTCAAGCAAATTAAAAATAAAACTAGGAGCCCTGGGAAGGCCTAAAAGATTCCTGTAGTGATCTGGGATATTGCTTTTTAGACAGGAGCTCCACTTACAATACTCAGTTTGATTTGTTTACTTTCTTTAAAAAAAAAAGGCAATAAAAAAACCCAGTGCAACCTTCGTCTCTGAGCTGTGGAGAGAACTGAAGCAGAACTGAGGGGCCTTTAATAAGGCCACAAAACGGAGGCAATCCTGGAGCAGCTTTACAGGTAGTCAATAGCAGAAGAGAAATTCCTCCCTGAAGTTGGAGCCAGCACTGGTAAATCTCTGACACTTTCGAAACATTTGCTGGCAAGTACCAGAACCTAAAAGCAGGTTAGGCTGAAGTAAGTGATAATCTCTGTGATGTACAGGACCATTCTGCTGCCAGGGAGTCAGGTTTGTTTTACTGAAGAGCAAATTGTGAATCTTTTCTCTCTTATCAGCAGCATTGTGAATGCTCTGGCTGGACCTGGCTTTATCTATAAACTGAGTTGTCTTGCCTTGGACTTTTTCTAAAATGGTGTAAAGCAGGCTGTAGAAAATGAGTGCATTTTCTGTTTTGTTAATATTGTATTCTATAATTAAATATATTTCTATCCTCTACTAACCTCACTGAAAGGAAACATTGTTTATGTAAATGTATTAAGGCAGGTGGGTTCTGTTTACCTTCCTTTGTGTGGCAGTGAACCAGAGGCAACACAAAATGTGCTCTGGTCTGCTAAAAACCCAAATTGCCTGGTTACAAGTAGGACCCCTGCAGACTTTATTTAGCTGGAATTTTAATTACAGTGCCAACTCTCAACACTTACAATAAAACAGTAGGGAGACAACTGTAATTTGACCTTTATAAAACATGAACACGAACCGATACAAAAACATAACTTCAGCTTAAAAGAATACAGTGGGAGGCAGAATTAAAGAAATTATGAGAACGGTGTTATTTATGATATTTTAACTTTTGGAAAAAGCACAGAAATGTGCTGGTGTGGACACCAAAGTGTGATATTGGTGTGTTTGGTTCCCTGAACCATCTTGTGATCCCCATACAGAAATGCTGCATTGGTGGCAGAAGAACCTTCTCATGGTTTTTTCATGTTTTGGGGAAATCAGTGCTGCTGTGAGGCTTAAGGTAGAGGATGCTGCACAAACCCCACAGGAAATGCTGATGGATAAAACCCAGCTTGTTTCTTTCTCCAGAAAAAACAATTCAGGAAGTTTCAGGTCCCCACCCATTCCCTCTGAATCTCTTCTTTGCTGAAGTGTTTGTGACAGTCCCCTGTGGCGAGCTGGACCCTGGGCCAAGGGCTCCTTTCTCCTGTTGAGGGTCAGAGAAGAATGAGGTGGGGAAGAGGAGGAATGGAGCAGGACAGTGTGTGCCCGTGTTGGATGGGAATGTCAATGCAACAGCACTGCTGACCTGTGAAAGGGGCAACAGCACTGGCTCCAAGGTGTAGAAGCACCAACAGTGGTCACAAATCTAAATGTATTTTTGGTTAATTCTGGCTAAAATAGTCCCTGAGTCGTGGTGTGGCAGTTCACAGTGTATTTTAGTTCTGTTATCACACAAAGATGATGAATAGTGTGCTCCAGGTCTTCTCTTGTTGCTAATTTAATATATAATAAGCACAGTTAATAAATGTCACCTTTTTTTTTAATGAAAATGACTTGAAGCTGTAAACATAAGGATACATTAAATTACCATAATAAAAGGAAAATTTGAAGATGTCTGAATGCCAAGGTTACAAGTTGCCTTTGTGTGACCTGAAACATTTTTCTTTTGCTGTTTGCTGACAGGTGAATCATCAACTGCTAAAATCTCTTCTTCCTCAACTTTTAATGTGATGTTTCACAACACATTGTATTTGTGTTCAAAGGTGATGCTGGATGTAAGCAAAAATTATGGGGGATAGGAAGGCAGCTATTAGATATGGTGGTCAAGAGCTTTCCAGGATTCATTTTGGCTGAATGAAAGGCCATGAGCTCAGCTGCCTAAGATTTGGTGTTTGACTGTCCAGTTACTATTGCTCTGGCTTTTTGGGATTTTTTTGGTGTTTGTTTTTAATCAAGGCTCTTCTAGCTAGAATTTTTATTCAGCCTGGTTTGTATTTATGGAGGGACCACTCAAGTACGTCATAAAAAATATAAGAAATACATGTCACCTTTTTTTTTAGAAATAATGAAATATTTCTCCTTTATAGAAATAAAATATAAGAAATTTTATAAAATTTTTCTAGAGCAATGAAAGCCATATTGTGGGAGTTATACAGTGTAATTTGCAACCAAAGAGTTCATTACATTTAAATTTTTAAAAGTTACATTTGTGACAGAGGAAAGAGTCTAAAATTATCTTTAATAACAGAGCTGATGAGTTCACTCTTCCGATTAATAAGAAAATGCAACTCTCCAAATATTCTCTAAGATTTGGTGCTGCTTCTGAGAAATCAGTCACATCTCATGCAGGTAGGCAGAAGGTTTTTGGCATAATAGAATAGCAGCTTCTCTCAATTGTAAATCAAAATAAGAAACTTTATTTAAAATGATGTTATTACTTCTGGCACTTTACTTTTATTCTTTGAGACACTGCCTTTAATAGCTTCTCCAATAAAGTTCAGAGAAGCTGAAATATAGAAGCTTTAACACTTCCATAATAAATCTATTAATCATAATGCTTCTGAAAACATTAGGCATTGACTACTTACTGCTGTTTTTATAAGTCAGCATCACTTCCCAGAACTGTCTGATACCAACTACAGCTAGCACTGGTAATTAATTGAAATGGAATTACTCGAATGATGGATGAGGGCTGGACACGTTTGACTTAACTCTTTCTGGCACTGTAGCTGTGCTTTACATCCTGATCCAGAGGGTATTTAAGCAGCACCTCACTTTCAGTTCCCTCCACACTCTACAGAACTTTATGTCCATGTACAAGAAGCCCAAATTCTCCCAGCTTCAGCAACAGTTTTTGCTTACACAGAATGTCCTTTGGGAAAGGCTGGGCTCTGTGAGGAGGCTGTTCCTGATTCAGCCATGCAAGGAAAGGCATGAGAGCTTCCCAGCACACGAGTTTTCTGTGCTGAAACAGACGATTTGGGCTGATTATGCTCAGAACCATAAATACAGCAAGGAGTTCAATTTCCACGGGTGAGTGCTGCTCCTGCTGAAATTGGGTTTTTCTGCACAAGGCTGTGCCAAAACTCTCATCCTTCCTGTCTGCAAGCGCTGCTGGATTTTAGGTAACTGAGCAAACAAGCCTAGACTGGTCTTTTTAATGTTCTCTTAGTGTTCTATTAACTATAAGGAATCTCTGGGTAGGGCTGAGCTCTGGAAATAGGTGCAGGGGCTGGTGCTGCACCGGCTGCTGGCGGTGCGTGGGTGAGAGCCTCGAGAAGCTGGGCTGCTGGCAGGGCTCCTGCTGAGCATGGCTGGGGGCAACAGCTGGCACTGCCCTCAGGAGAACTGACAGATTCAGTGGTTTAATAAAGATACAAATATTTGTTAAGTGAGATTAAAGACCGGATTTAAGGCGGCCAGATTGGAAATGAGAGGTTATGGGTAAAGGTGATAGGATTACTCTCTGTTGAGCTTTGCTGCTCATACAGGTCTCTGAAGCCAGGTCTGTAACATGTTTCCTGCTGAAGCTGGGGGTTCAGAGAACCCAGGGACAGCCTCAGCTTTCAGTTTGTCCTCTGGGAAAGCATCCGTTAAGTTTAACAGAGCTTTGCTGCTCTAGGAATGATGGGAGAACCCCAGTTTCACTCAAGATAAAGTGTTCCAGATTTCATCCTGGGTGCTTAAAGCGGTTGTTTCGCTTACTACTCACCCGAGTGTTTATATTTTTAATGCTTTAAATCAATCAATCAATAAATAGATAAAACCATGAGAAACATCAATGATTTCAAAATCTATATTTTTATAGGTATTTTAGTAACTGTTCAAGGAGCTGGAACTTTCTTGCGATGTGTGCACAAGAATATTTGGATGTAATAACTTCAAAGTATGTAGGAACATTTAAACTTTGCTTTCAGCAGAAAGCAGGGGAAAAAGTGACTTATTTTCTGGATTTTTCAAGTCATGTGCTAGAGTATCACTCTCATGGTTTGAGGTTTTTTTCCCTTTTTTCTTACAATAATTAATTGGCTATAGCTGAAATGCTTCCAAGAAAAGGAGGCTGGCACATCTTGCTGGTGTAGGAGAGTTTTCTGTGAAGTAGAGGGGACAGTGCATGCTCCAGCAGCTTAGAGCAAGCAGTGCAGGCAAACTGGAGCCTTCCACATCCTGGTGGGATTCTGGAACTCCTGGTTACATGAAGAACATGAGATCTTCCCCCTCTAATGTATTGCTTTGTTATTCTAGCACCTTATTTATTTTTCCTCCATTTGCTAGAAATTAGTTTGTTTGTCAAGAGGAATGCTTTCTCTTGCATTGAAAAGTTTTTTAGTTTGTTTATATTTTCATATGAGAAATGATTTTTTCTTTAGAATTTGATTCTGGTGGAACTCCTCAACACCTCCTGCTTGGCAGCTGAACCAAAAATAAATTATTTGCACAGCTCTAATGGTGTCAGTAAATTGATTTCCGTAGAACACAAGGCTGTGTTTCCTCTCTGGAATGCCCTAAAGTGATCGTTATTAATAATGAACGACAATGGAAATTTTGCAGAGAAATTAATAACTGGGATGTTGCTCTGAAATGAGAACAGCAACGTGGATGCCCTTGAAGGATGCTGAACACATCTTCCTTCCTTTGAGCATCAGCTGCTCCTCGTTCATGAGTAGATTATGGAACGGCCACGCTGTGATTTATTTGCCAGCTGCTTTGCTCTGGGAAGGGCAGTGGTGTCGAAAGCAAAGGTGGTGCTACCTGGGCCTGCCCTCCCGTGTGGGAGACAGGAATGGTTGGAATTTCACTCGTTTTCCAGAGCAAAGCCCAAGATTGTAACTCACTGCTGATGGTTGATTTCCAGGAGGTCCATGGATTTAGTGAGCATGTGCTTCCTCGGGGGTATTTGCTTTGGAGTCTTCAGCTGGGAAAAAGTAGAGAAACCTTCCCTTGAAAGAAGGGAAGGAAAAAAGGATGAATAAATTGTCTTTAAAGAAGAATTTTTGTTTAGCATCATCTCCTTCTAATAAATTGTCCTGGTCTCAAAGCTCCTGCTCTGCCATGCTGAAACCAGTGACGGTTTTTTGCCAGTTCTACTGGCAAACCTGAACTCTGCAAAGTCTGATGTACAGTAATGAATGCAAATAATGTTCTGTGTACTTCCCTTCCAATTCTGTGCTAAAAAAATACCTAATTAGAAGGATCACAGGAACTGAAACAAAATGGGGAAAACATGCCGTAATTTTCCTCTGAAAAAATATAGAAACATAATTGACTATTTTGGTTCCAAGGGTTTGTTGGACACTGTAGAGGTGTAATAATGAAATCTTACAGGAATTCCAAAAAGTGCTGAACGCTGATCTGCAAATGCCATTTGTAGCTGACTTCACACAGTTCTGTTTTACCCCTGGAAAGTAAAATCAATTTCAGATTAACTTTGACAGGGAGGTGTTGAGGTGTGTGAGTCAGCACTTACTCAGATATTTCTGCCAGCCTGTTGGGAAGACAAAGAATTGTGATGGATATTATCAATAACAGTGCTAGCCTGAAAGGAAAATTGGCAAACTAAGTTAAGAAACACTTTCCTGCCTTGTCCTGGCACACTTCACAAAAAACTAAATTATAAGTTGTTATCAGTGTACAAAAATAAAATTTATCTTGAGATTTAGGAACTTTTTTTCCCTGCTTTACCCCCTTTTTGTAAAAAACCCCGCTGTTATTGCTTTTACTGTTTTTTTCCACTTTGAAATCTGGAACAGCTTCTTTTTTGTCTGAAACAGTGTGTTTGGTAGAAGTCAGTACAGCACGATTGAAGCAATGAGGGATTTCATTCTTTTTATCCACAATTGTGGAGCTATATTTAATAACCCTTTATAATAATCTTTCCACTATACTGAATTATGTATTGATTCTTCTTTTACAGTAGCTTCATTACAGAATTCCAGAAGGAAAATGGCCTTTTAGATGTCAACCTGAAACTCTTCACAATTTTGAATATGGTATTACACATAATTCTGTGAGGACCTAATCACACACGTTTGATTTCAATGAAACAACTCTCATTGACTTCACTGAGAGCTGGCTGAGACTTGGCTTGAACTATTGCTGTGTTATTGAGAGTATAATAAGCATTTTGATTCAATTTTCAATCTCTTTCAAGTCTTACATTCTAGCTCTGCTGTGCAGGTGGTCCTGCTACACAGAATCATGGATTTCTAGGTTGGAAAAGCCCTCTAAGAGCATCAAATCCAGCCATCATCCCACCACTAAATCCATGTTCCAGGTCTCTTAAACCTCTCTGGGGATGGTGACCCAAACACTGCCCTAGGAATCCTGTTTCAGTGCTCAATAACCCTTTCAGTGAAGAAATTTTTCCTTATAGCCAATCTAAATCTCCCCCCCGGTGCAATTTGAGGCCATTTACTCTTTTCCTCTCACTTTTTAATTTTGAAATCAACCCCACCTGGCTACAACTTCCTTTCAGGGAGCTGTAGAGAGCAATAAGGTCTCTCCTGAGCCTTTTCTCCAGGCACAACATCTGCAGCAGCTCCTCCTCATATTTGGGGTCCAGGCCCTTCCCAGCTCTGCTGTCCTTTGGCCACACTCCAGCACCTCAGTGTCTGTCTTGTTCTCGTGACATGCAGGGCACTGTGAACCCTGGCTGGAGCCTTTGGGAAGACACTTGTAGAAGACACTTTGAAAGTTAAAAACATTTAGGCTTTTTTAATTACAAATTTTGTTGCTGGAGCTGCTGCAGATGCTGTGTGTGAGAGAGGAGTGTGGGAGCTGGGTCTGTGGCTCCTTTGGCTGAAGTTCCAGGGGTTGCCATCTCTGGAGCACGCAGGGGTCTCTGGTCATTGATTTTTAGTGACTGCTGTTTCAGAAAGTACCAGTGGCATTTAAGAGAGACAAAGCACCGTAATAAAGTTAATGCCTTTGATTTGCTTCAAATCATCTGTAATCCATGTGGACCCATCATAATTTATACCTGGCTTGGACACAGCAATGAGTCTGAAACTGTCACTTAATCTGCATCAACACTTGTGCACAAGAGAAATGGCACGTGCTGCTCACCGCAGCGGGTGTCGAGGTATTTATCTCTCCTGGCCCAGAAGGCTGCCCTGAGCTTAATTGGTGTTTCTCATTATTTATATTGCTAGGAAAAAAATGGGATTAAATACCGGGAGAGGAAGATAACGGAGGTTTTGCTGCACAAGATAAATAAAAATCAATTCCTGTTTGTTTCTAAACATGATAAATGTGGTTAGGTTTTTTTGGTCTTCCCCACTGCCCCCAAAGTCTTGGGGGGTCTCCTGAGGATAATCTTAATAGGATAAAGTGGTCTCTGAAAGGCAATTAGCAAGATTCCTATGAACTGGGCCATGCATGGGCCATGCTCAACCCTCTCCTGATTAATGCTCATTTTAATTCCATTTCTTGGGATTTATTTACTCATTTCACGTATAATGTATTTAGTTCCCTTAGCTCTGCTCTGTGGTTTGGAAGCAGCCTGATGCCTTTCAAGTCCCTGTCCAGCTGTACCTGGGAGCAGCCAGCAGCCCCAGAAGGGCTGGATAGCAGTGGAAAGTGAGCTTAGATCACAATCCATACAAAGTCTGGTCAGTACCAATAATTAAAATAATTGATACTGTAATGATGCTTATGGAAAGGGGGATCAGTGAGGAACAAGCTGAGCTTTTTAGGATGAAATTCAGCACCTTGTGTCAGCTCTGCTGATTTCATTTAGAGGAATCATATTTCTTTGGAGGCGTGCAATTCACAGCGTAATAAAGCTCTGGGGAAAGTTCTTCTCTCTTACCACATGCCTTATGTGCTATACTGCTAAAATGATTTTGATTTCTTTAATTTTTAAATTCTTTCCTAAGATAGAAATTCAAAAGTTTGTCACTTTTTAACCAGTCTTCATCCATGGCTGCATTTAGAGAATTCCAGGACAAGCCAGGATCTGTTTAAGTGTCTTCCAGCAGATACTATTACATATGCTTAATTAATGTTGCACCTTTATGACTGTAACTTCTCTACTCAGGAAGACTCTTCCTCCAGGAGGCTTTTGAACTCATTTGATGTGCTTCAACACCTTTTGTGAGCTGCACTTATTTCTTTTATGTTTATTTCTGTCTTTGGAAATTGGTGCAGTGGGAAAGCAAGGTCCCTGCCACCCACCTGCTTCCTTGAGCTCAAACTCTCCAGCACCAGCCCACCTCTAGAGCAGAAATAAGCAAACAAACAGCTCTGACCAGAAGGTTTCAGCTATCAGCATGTCCCTCTTGTTCTAAAATTAAGTGAGATGCAGAACCTGTCTCAAAACAGCCTGTTTGAGGGGTAATAGAGAGGAGAGGTCCATTATTGAAATTGCATCCTATTTACACCACATACAGCAGTATTCTGTAGCTGGTAAATAAGTCTAACTGCCAGAAGTAATATGACCTCTGAGGCAGGGAATATCTTCCTACATCTATTTTCAGTTAGTGAGAGTCTTAGTAGACCACTGCTGGAAATAAATGGAGATTAGCAAGTTTTCCTGGCTTTACAGTACTTCATAAAATGTTGAAAATATTAAAATAATTCAATATGTTCTTGGAAGATAAACACCAATAGGGCACTGGAAGGTTTGGAGTTTTGGGTAATGACATTTCTCAGGGTTGTTTGGGGGCACTTTGTCCTATGCACAGGCTGTTGCTGCCAAGCTGGGAACCTAATGCTGAAGGGACCTTTACTCTCAGATGGTCACTGTGAGCTCCTCATGCCAAAATAGTTGTGGGTCAGATCTGAACTGGGTGGAGTCGCTGTCAGCATCTGCTGGCTTATTCCTTCATCGGCTCCCTCAGGGTCTTTGCAGTGTTTTCTACCTGGAATTGCTTTTGTTTAGCTGGTTGCACTGTGTATTGATCTTCAGCCATCTGCTAATTTACAGGCAGCATTCACCCAGCACAGTGTGGGCACTGTGAGGAGAGGAAACAGGAATTCACCAAGTCCTGTCCATGGTGCTCATTAATGCTCTGCAGCCACATTTATTGTGGTGGCAAACGGAGCGTGGCCGGCACTGCTCGATGGCACCGGAGCCAGTGGGCTCTGAGCAGCCTGTACCCAAACCTTTCAATTCTCTCACTCTCAAAACCAGAGGGGCTGCGTGCAAACTGTTCCCTGTGCATGATCCTTGACCCCTCGAGGCAGGGCTGGAAGTGCAATTAGGCTGCCACAAGGAAGCACAAATGGAAAAGAGAAGGAGCTGCCCCAAATGGCATCGAGGGTTCGGGTGCAGCTCTTGACAGCAGTTACCAGATGGAGCAGTTTTTCCTTGAGAGTTCAAAATGGAGGGAAAATTTAGGAGCAGTAAGAGCTGGAAAAAAGTGCTTAGGACTGTTGGAAATGCATGTGATTATGGAGTTAAGATCCTAAAAAAATCACTGCTTTTCCTTGGCCCTGCTTATTGCAAAGTGTACATAAGTACTTCCAGTTAAGTCACTGAGGCTGCTGGCAGACTTATGCAAGCACTTATGAGGAAAACATATGCTTGTGTGGAATGCTGACTGGAAGTTTAGCTAATGATCTATTCAGCTCTGGGTGCCATACACAGATCATGAAACATTTACTTCCAATAATTAGCTGTTTTGTAGTTTGGGGTTTTTTATTTTTTATTTCTTTTTGTTCTTTTTTAATCCTACTCAGGCATATTGACAAACATGGCTTTTTGCTCTGCTCTTGGAGAAAGTTGCAGCTGCAAAGGTCCCTTGAGTTATGCCAATCACTTGCAGATGTTCTTCTGAAAGCAGAAATTAAATAGATTTTCTTGATGCCAATAAATTAAAGAAAAATATTAGATAGGCTCTTATCTCTAAAAGTGTGTGCTCTGGTCACAATGCATCAAATACTGCTAATATAGTGATGACCTTTTAAAGAAAAACACATTATGCTGTAGCTGTCTTTGTACTATACCTGTGGAACGCTGGTATGCAAAAGTCAGGCTATTAAGCAGTGGGACAAATGGAGTGAAAATAATCTATTTTGCTTTTGCCTGCTGTTGCTGTTCTGATAGGCACATTCTTCTCTTTTTTCCCCCATGTATTCAGTCATGCTCTTCTTGAAATCATAAAACATAGAGCTAGATCAAATACACGATAACATTTTGGAACATTATATCCTACTGAGTTTTGATGAGTTGGATCAAAATCCCAACGACCAAAAGCTGTTGCTCAATAGCAAAAATGAGCAGAACTGCAGAGGAAGATAAGCAGGGTCCTTGTCTACCCTCATCATGGTCAGAGCATTAAAAAATGAGGAACAAATATCACTCTAGAGACCAGGCATTTGCTCAGACCTAAGAAGATTTCCGTTTACTCCCCAGAAGCTCAGATTTCATGTGAGTAGTTATTTTAGCAAAGATCCCTGAAAGGTGTTAAAGTACTTTTGGCGATCTGTGCCCAGGTATTCACCCCTGCCCATCACAGAGATGTGGAATCAGAACTCCTTCTTTCTTTACAAGTGTGTTTTGGGATTGATTAAACTCACATTTGCAAGTTATTAAATACCTGTAGGTGCTGAGTCAATTCTAAGCCGTGTTCCAGATATTTGCTGGAGAAATAGGACTTAATTCCTAGGGCTGTTTTCTAAAGCCTTTTCTACCAGTTTATCTACTTGGAAAATATGGTTGAGTTTTTTTCATTTTTCTTATGCCTGCAGAAAAAAAGAGGAAACTTCCTTCTGTTTGGCTGTTTCCTAAATGGGTGGGCACAGACAAACAGAACTAAAACATTTTTGAGCTTTAAGAAGCTCTGTTTAAGAGAAGAAGGCTTTGCTTCTTGGCCTGGAGATGACATAACTGTGAGCTGCCTTATTGGACTGTGATGGGAGGGATATAAGATTTTACAAATTTGATACGGCTGCTTCTCCAGACACCAGTTTTGAGGTTTGATCCCAGTGAAACTCAGTGCCAGGTTGGACTCCGTGGTGGTTACAGCAAGGAGCATCTGCCTGGGCCTTGGCACTTGTGGAGGCTGGCAGGAATTTCCCATTCCTTGGTGAGATTCTGCTGGAATGCCTTGTGCAGAGCCAGCACAGAGGGGCTTTGCTCCCTGTGGGCACCACATCTTTCACTGCCACACCATTTGCGAGGGGCTCTGAGGCAGCACAGGGAGCGTGAGATGCGTTCTGTTTGCACAGGGAGTTAAATAAACATCTCACACTGTTATAATTTTCTGGTTTTCCCACTGTATAAACAGCTGCTGGTAGCTTGTCAATCAGCTTCTACTTTGGTGCTACTAATTACACAGGGAAACATTAAAAACTGGCTAAAGAAAGTTTCAAGGCTGATAGCAGGGAAGTCAAAAGGTTCTCAAATATTGTGTTTATCTCCTCTTGAGATAAAGGTTTTTCAGAAGGCCTTTCAACCTGGAGGATCAGAGGGAGCATTTTGTTTGTAATGAGTACCCATCAGTGCATCCTTTAATTACCATTCTTGTTAGTGTCTGTTAACAAAAACCCACCAGGCTCTGCAGTGGAAAACATTAATTTATGAGTAACGGACAATGTTGTGTGAAATATATTGCTGGATATAAATCACTCAGTGTTTGAAGACTTAGACCAAAGTCATGTTTGGAATATTCTGTGTTCCTCCCTCCAGCCGATGCTAATTAACAGCAGTGCTTTGCCACTGCAGTCAGCAGGAGATGTTGAATCCCTTCCTTTGAAAACGGGCCCCTGTCTTGGGCTGCTGCCTTCCAAAGGCTCCCAGCCTCTCTTCCAGCTTGGTGTGTCTGGAGAAGAACTCATTTGAAATTTGTTCTCCAGAGCCCTTTTCATATTTACAGCCCTCAAACCTCCCAAGACTCCTGAGCAAACTCTTACTTTGAACATCCAAATGAAGCATCTCAGCATTATTTAATCACCTTGGGGCTGTAGCTCTGTGGATTCCATGGTAGCTGCTGGTGAGACCAAACTGACCACTTTGATCAGCAGCATTTCAGGTCAGAGCTATTTGTGTGCCCGGCAGCGGGTTTGAGCACATATGGCAATGCCAGCACATGCCAGGCGTGTTTCTGGCAGGTTTCTCATGTGAGGATCAGCAATATCGATGCTCTGAGCAAGCAGAGCTTCAGTAGATGAGCAAGGCAGTTGTCCCCGCCTGGCAAGGATATTTACCATGTGAGTAGCCTTGGCCAGCTGAACTTGCCTGGGCTGCAGTGTGTGCACAGCAGGCCCTGACCCATGTAATGAATAAGTTTAAAAGCTTGAAGCAATTTTTAAAAGCTGATCTGTATTTGTAAGGTTAAGGCTTCTCAGTCTGAATTAGCTGCAGTACAGAACCAGTGCAATGAACACAGTTAAACTCTGTGTAATTCTTGCTCAGTCCATAGCTGAATGTGCTGACCAAACCTACTTGATCAGTCATTACAAGTGGATGAAGTTTAGGTGCCTTTTGCCTGCTCATGGGTCTGTTCTGCAGTTCTCAAAAGTCAATCTTTTTCCTGGAGGATCCTCTATCATAACACTCTATAAATTCAGCACTATCCAAGCCAGTGTTTAATTTGGGATCCCTGTGAATGAAAGTCATTTTCTGTGTCTGCCTGCAGTGTTTCTATCTGAGGGTCCTTTTTAAATTCAGGGTGTACAACTCTCCTCTGATAATGTGCTCTTAGAAATCTTACACAAGATAAACTGCTTCTGCTGTTCTGACTTTTTTAATCAAGACCCCCATTTGGTCCATGTTTGCGAAATGATGAGTGAAATGTTCAGTATTTCTTTCTTTCATTTCCTTTCGAAGCTTAGGAAAACTAAATCAAGTTTCAAAATGTCCACTTGTTTTATGACTTCTGTGAGGTGTTTGCCACCTGTGGTAACTCTGGGCATCTCTGAGCAGGGAGATGCAGACTCGAGGTCAGCAGAATTGAAGGCAAGGATTTTGTAAGGTTTTTCTGTTTAAATTGGCACTTTATTTCAAAGCACACAGGGAAGAACTGCTGACATGGAACATATAACAAAATTTCAAAGCCACCAAGAATGTTTTTATCCGTTTTTCTTTTATTTTGAAGAAATAGTAGTAGTTATCTGTCAGGCTAAAACTGAGTTCTGTTCTAAAGGATGATGTTGAGAGTGCTGGACATTTGGAGGGAGAAAAATTAGACTTAGCAGAAGCTCAAAGATGTGTTTTTAATCCAGAGGGCTTTTTCCTATCAATACAATCTCTTATGCACCAACTTAATTATTTCATCATTTATCCTAATTAAAAGTTAGTGAGTTACAGAAATTATTACTGTATATTAGGAAATTTTTGTTTTATGGATACTGCAAAACTTTCAAGAATTACTTTCCCCTCTAGAGGAGTAAATTACTTTCCTCTGTCTTCCTCATGTATTGGGATGTTTATTGTGCTTATGAGGATCCTAAATTGCACATTTCTAAATTTCAGATCATGATAAATGTCCCTGCCCCTCTGGAGCTTTTGAATAATATTAACCTTAAAAAAACCCCAAACCAAACATCAGCATTTAAAGTTTTGCTGGAAAAACAATTCTGTAAAGTATTTCTAAATGATTTATGATTAGAGTCTGCAATTATTGAAGTTAATGTACCTTAATGGACTTAATATAGTTGGAAAAATAAGGGTCTGTACAGTGAAGGTTGTCCAAGCATTTGCATTCAATTTATTAGTTTTCTTGATCTCTCATATCTGAGACATTTTTCTCAGTTGTCGGATACAGCAACAACCAGTTGTTGTCTGTATTTTTATTGAGTTTGAATTTTATTTCATCTTGACAAACAAACCTCAACCAAAAAGAGCAAAACAGTTTCCAACTCAAACAGGAAAACAGGTATTTTTATGTGCAGCTGAAAGAAGAATGCCCATTTTTTTTCTGTAAAAACAAATCTTGTGCAGCTCACAGTTCAAGGCGTGTAGGAGGACAGCTGAAATTCAGTAACGCAGAATTACTCATTGTTAGGAAATGTTTTTATTTGGGTGAAAACTGGTTTTGATTTGGCATCAGTAGAGGACTTTGTTGAAATAAATAAAATGGTATATTCTGTGTGTTTGCTTTATTGGGCAGTGTGAGCAATTTCTTGAGGTTCCAGTATTTTTATAAGACGCAGGCTCAGGCAACATCACTTTATTTTCTTTGTACATGACATGATATCTGTCCCAGGAGTGTGTGTTGTGTTCTTCTCTTTCAATAATATATGATTCCAAAATGGCAGAAAATTCTGTATTAAGCCAAGAGTAAATTCTTCCAGTGAAAGTTCAAAATGCCAAAGTTAAGTTTACATGAAAACTCAGCTTCTTTTCCCTGTAAGAATGTTCTGTAACTGCACAGTTCCAGCCTATTTGTCAGTGGAACTTTCTTAGCTATGTTTTCTTTTGAGAGCTCAGCAGAATTAGTGTCCATGAAATTAATTTATATCTTAGAAGCCTCTTAGAAGGTTGCAGGAAAAAATGGTGCCTCCGTGTTTCTGTGAAATCATTCTAAATAATTGTGCTAAATTGTATTAAAAAGCTGCAGGACAGAGAACACTGAGCAGAAAGATAAAGGTCATGTATAATTTCTCCTCTGCAATTCAAGTGAGGCAATCTCACGTTGCACAGTCAACTGAAAGGCATCTTTTGCAACCAAATAGTTTGAGGATGAATACCATAACTTTGGCTGTTTATTCCAAGCCCTACTTTGAGGGGTAGTTTGTCCAGGGAGACTGTTCCTCTTCCACCTGACCCACCTGGGGAGGGGAGCAGAAGGGAATAAAGGAAACTCTGAACCATGTGCTGATCCAGAGGCTTTGTATGTCATCTTTTGGGAAAGATGCTTCTGACTGGACCAGCAAGACATTCGCTGCTCTCACACAGCTGGTTTCCTTGGGACATCATTTGTCTGTTTGTAGTTTCTCCAGCCCACGTTGAATTTGGTGGTGATGAGTGCTTTTGATTTTCACCTGGGTTTCTGAGGAGGAAGATGGACACAAGCCAGAGGGGAGACCTGCCTGGGACTCAGCAGGAGAACAAACAATGTGAGGCCATGGAAGCACTGAGAAACTGGGCTGGAACGTGGTGCCTCCTCGAGTAATTTTGTTGATAAAGAATTCTGTGTTAGAAACACAGAGCCTTCTGCCTGTGCATCACAGGGGCAGAAATCAGCCCAGCACAACTCACTGAAGAGAAGGGACAGGTTGAACATGCAGATAAAAAAATGCATGCTGGCTTATGGATCTTTGAGGGTTTTGGATTACAAGGCAACTGATAAATCCCAAAAGCAGTGGAACTACTGCTAGACTGTGCACTCATTTAGACCTGGAAAGGAAGGCGATGCCAATAGCATGATCTTTCCTCTGTTTTCTGAAGGGAAAAGAGGAGTTATGGGCACAGTGTTGCCTGGAATGCTTCACACATTAGAACAGCTAACAGGTTCTGGGGTACTCTCTCAGCAATTTGAGAAAAGATAAAATCAGTGATAGTTAAGGGTTATAGAGTGAGTCCAAGCTAGAGAGAGACAAATGTGGCAGAGACATGGGAATCTGGCCTTCATGGTCCAGGAGAAATGGGAATGGCCATCTCTGGGTGAACTTGTCAGGGGTCAGAATCCTATTTTGCCTTAGAAGGAAGAAAAGCAGCTGCAATGTGCAGTAATTGAACAAGGATTCTGCTGAAGGAGGAGGATGATAAATGTTCTGTCACATCCCAAGCATTCAAATGGCCCTGTATCACAAACAGATGCCAAAATTCAACCAGGCCTCTGGATCAGATCCTGATCTGCTGCTGGCTCCCTTCTGGGCTGGGACAGCAGGGGCAGCCCAGCAGCTCTGGAGTGCAGAATTTCTTAGGCTTGGGAAACGATCTCTTGAGAATGCATGGCAAAATCTTTCCAAGGCCAGTGCGTGGATAAAGTGCAGTTATTAAAAGGCTTGAGTGATTCTCAAGGGTAAGCAAAGTTGGGAAACTTGTGAGACAGAGGTGGGAAGTGTCCTATATTTCAGAGTAACACAGGGCAGTAGTCAGCTCTCTGGAAGAAGGAGATCAGCCTGCAATGAGACATAAAGAATATGAGGGTTCATTAGGCAGTGTGTGATGCATGCAGCCCTCTGCAGATGGGTCTCTATAAAATATTTAAGTGGGGGGAGCAGCAGAACTAATCTGGAGAAATTGTAAAACTGGGAACCAAGCTCATAAGTTTCAGATTGTTGTATTTTTGTTTTAACACCCATTCCTACCTTGTTTTTTCTCCTTAATTGCTGTTTCCAGTGTATACTTCAGGCAATTATATTCACAGATTTACTTTTTTATTTGCAAAAATGGTTTGAATAAACACCGTGCATATTAAACAGTCACCACAGCGAGTTTTTGTCAAAATAGATGATTATGAACATAGTACAACATGTTTTTCAGCTCACTTGTGTTGGATTAGAGCTTAATATCTTTTCTCCTTATGTTTATTTTAAGATCCATTCTTTAATCCCATTTTCATGGAGTTGAAGATTTTCTTTCTTGGAGCTTTTTCTGTTTTCTCTGCCTGTCACCTTTGCTGCAGATCTGAACCACACTTTTAATATTTCTGCTTAGACTGACTCTTATTAGTTCAAAGCAGAGTTACATATTTTAAATTGATCAAGGTTTCTGAAGCAATTATAACAACTGCTTTTGGAGGACACAGTTGCAGTTTTCATTTTGATATTATATGAAAGTGTGTTTCTTCAAAGCTCCAAATGTAAGCTAGTAAGAGGCAGCTGGTAATTATTCTCTAATAAACAGAGTAGGAAGTACATGAAAAACCTTAGGGGACACATACATTGCTTGCAGAGCAATTAATAAAAATCTCAGGACACTTAAAAGAAAATTCAGCCTGAGAATGTGTGTGCTTTTGGCTGTGTATTTGAGCCCATTCCAAATTAACAGGTCTGTTGTGATCAAATTTGTTTTTTGTTTATTAACACCCCTTCGCTTGTTATCGTTCAACAGATTTTAGGAGATAATTTTTATTCTTAATCAACTCTTAATTTTATTTATAAAATACTTTCAGCTTCTAATATCTGCTTTCTCTAAAGCCCAAATAATCAAAGTTTTGTTATATTAATTCCCTCACTATTTTAACTTGTTTTGCTTGTAAATATTTGAGCACAGGTAAAACTTAATGAATCCCCATTAAATAATCAAACCATTCCAATCAACTGGCAAAATTCCTGTCCTTATGAATGATTTGTTTTTGCATCAATGCTTTTGGTTTTGCTGGTATATTATTACCTTTTCTGACTGCATTTTGCTAAATCAAAGCTGTTTATTGAAAGCTGAAAAGACAAAAGTGTGACCACTGGAGACCTTGAAAAAAGAGCAGAGGAAGTATTTACTGTAAAAGAGCCACGTTCGTGGTTGCACCCGGGCTGGGAGTGCTTTGTGTTTGCAAGGCTAAGGCCTGGTTCAAAAGAAAACCTGAAACCAAAACTGGACCTGGGCGGGAGGGAGGCACAGGGAGTTTATCTGAGCTAAGTAATTCCCTTCAGGGCTGGCAAAACCCTGACAAGCTGCAAGGTTACCCTGTGAAAGCAGCACGTTTGGCAGTTTTGTAAGGCAGAGGTGGAGTAACTGTATGGGGTGAAATGTGTTCCAAGAGCAGGAAAAGACAAAGTGAGAGGAGGAAAAACATAGCTCAGACTTCTATAACAGTTAACTTTTTCTTTGGGTGGAAGAGTAACAAGTTTGCTTTGGTGAGTTTATCCCTGTGACACCAACAAAGGTAGGATGTCATCACTTTCTGAGTGGAGAATTGTTATGAACCTCAAACCAGTCAGGCTTGTTACTGCCCAAGGACCAAACTCTGCAGTACCTGCTTAAAAGGGTGAAAGATCTTAAAAATGCAGAGTGCATTCAGCCCCTGATGAAAATGAAAACTTTTTGGTTTGCCATTAAAAATGTGTCATTGTGGCTTTCTCAGTTAAATCCAACTCATCCATCTTGTAGCTATGCCATAGCTTTGTATTAATGCTCTTTTAGGATCAGCCCCACTGTTTGTGGTAGGCTGCCTTGCCAGAGGTTATATTGCATCCCTTTGTAAGATATTACATCACAGGCACTAAAATTGTGATAAACCAGGAGAGATTATATTTTTTGGAAAGGTGTTGGATGTCTCCTCATTGAGACACAAGCTTCCCATGTGCTCCTAACTCTCTGCTCAGTTTTTGCACCTGACAGCATGGGACTTTAGCCATTGATACTGGGGAAATAAAGAATGAATAAAAGAAGTGTACAGATGCATAGATTCATCTCATCTTTGTCTAGAATTTATTTGGGATACCAAAGTGAGATGCACCAGGGCACTATAAGTGATTGTGTTGTCAATGGAAAAAACGTGGGTACCATCAGAGAGTGATTTTAGCCTCCCTGAGATCCACACCCATCATCTCTGGAGGTGACTCCATCTGTGGAGGGACCTTGAGCTGACTGAGCCTCTGTTGAAGTGTTTTATAAGCCAGAATTAAGTGGGAAAACTCTGCATTTCTGTCCATTTTGGTTGGAGTTTTTTGAGTCTCCCTAGGAGAGTGGATTCTCCCAGTGGTTTGAGCTGGTTTGCATAAGTTTTTTGTAGGTATGAGCCCAGCAGGCCCCTGCTGGCTGCACCACTGGCTGGTGGGTGCTTTCTTCTTGGCAAAAGGGACATTCAGGTTATTAGACACAGCTGCTAGAGCAGATACAAACCGGTGTGTGCTGGAGCACCATCAGTCATGCTGCCCCAAGACAATAAAACCTGCCTGCTGTGGCCTACACCCAGCAAGCCTCAGTGGTTTTCCCTTTTAATGGAAACCATCCCATTACGAAACACTTTGTAGTTTATCATGTGCTGGTGCTCCTGCACCATGCCAAGTGTGCTGGCATGAAAACCACTGCAACAGGAACACCTTTGCTGCTCTGGTTTCTGTCATTGCTCTAGGAGCCAGATAACCACTTGAGGATTGCTGCACACTCCATTTGGTTTTTGTGATTTTGTTTTATTTTTACAAATAACTAGCATTTTAGAATAAACTGATAAAAAGCCTGCTCTCTGCTGATACGGCAGTGGCGTTTGTTGTTGCACTGGGTGTTAGGTAGGGGAGAGCATTCTGTTACTAATGGTTTGAGTCATGACTAATGCTATGTGCCAACAACAGAGATACAGATTCAAATTTAAATGAACTACCCAGGCAGTGTTTTACAGGATGTGTTTCTTGTTGGCAATTTGTTGTTCCTGACAACCTCGGCTCCTTGGGCCGTTGTTACGCCAGCCGCTGGGATTAGAACACACACAGGCTGAGCTTATAAATGTTTCAAATCTGCTACGATGGAGCAGTAGAATTTTAAAATATAATCAGATGTTCTTTTGAAAGTGGCTAATGTGAAATAAGCCAGATTTGGTGGGGTTTGATTTTAGTTTTGAAGCAGCATCTGTTTTAATACTTCAGTATGTTTTTCTGATGCTGCTTCCCACAATCTACCGACTGCTCTTGTCCATGAGAAATGAAAAAGCCAAGGCAAAACTGGAAAGCTACAGGAAGCAAAGTTTTTAATGCTAGAAGACTCTTCTGCTTCAGGTCCATAAAGGAGTAGATTTCTGTGGCATTGATCTCTTTGAGACAGACGTGCTTACATCGTTTCTTCACAGCATCATTTCATTATTGAAGGCTTTCTTCTTGATTACGTTACAGAAGCATTCAGTATTTCTCATTGGACTTTAATGACAAAGAAGCCTGTTTTGAACTTTAGAAAGCTGGGTTTTGTCAGTCTGGCTTTTTATTTAATCTTTTTTTATTAGAGCAATTCTTTATAACAAGATTAGCACATGGAAGGTGGCTGAGATCTACTCCACAGGGGCCTTCACCTTTATCACACCAGTGCTTCAAAAGTTCCCCGACAGCCGCTCACAAACCTCTTTGTGAAGTGCAGCCTATTTCCTTATCTTCCTGGAAACGCTTCCCAAGTGTCTGTCCACAGGCATTCAATTCCAGATCTCCAAATTAAAAACTGCTCGAAAGGAATACATGATAGACCGGTGCTCTTTTGTCTCCTGTATCAGTTCCTGAAGTGAGATTAAGGTAAAAGGTATTTTTATACAAAATGAGGTCTCTGTTTCTTATCTCTCTATTTATCTAAAATGTCAGAGTTAAATGTATCAGATACAAATGCTTTGTGGTAGCAGAACAAACAGTTTATCAATCTGGTTATGATTTCAATAAATCCTTTGATCTTCCTGATGCTGCTGCTTCCTTTAATACCTAACTGATTGATACAAAGTTTTTTCATTTAGGAGTTAACTGTTTGACTTGCTGTTTTGGAATAATAACATGGCATAGAGTTGTGTCATGATTATAGCTTTTGTTTATCCATGCAGTTTAAACCATATAATTATAGAATTAAGTTAATAGTCCAATGTGTCATGGAACTAACACATGATTAATGTGATTATTCCAAAACCCCACAAATTTGTGATATTTAATACCTTATTCAGTTCTTTTTTTTTTTTTCATGGAGAAGCTGTACAGTTTTTGGTAGAAAAAAAGCACCCAAATCCCTGATATTGTTAAGATGGTATAAGTGAAATTTAAGACCCTGAAATACAAACTGTTTATAACTACTCCAACCAGTAATTATAAAGGTACACTCTGTGATAATTTGCTCTAATGCATTATTCAGAATCACGTTTCTTGTTTTTCATAATTATTAAGGATCTTTTGTGATTAAAATACTGGTTTGAGGCTCCCTCTCTCAAAAGAATCATGATCAGAAAGTTTTCTTAAAATATACTACGCTTTTTATTCTGTATTTTTATTTCTGCCCATACAAAGGCTCAGGACAGAATTAGTCATTCTTGAATTATTGTTTCCTGTCTATCATGATGAACTCATTTCACACAGCCTCCCCCACAAAGCCCAACCAAAACATGTTCTTTGTAAGGCACGTCCCTAACTGTCGTAAAGTGGTGGCTTTGCACTGACTGAAGCTCTTGTTCTCTCATTTTAGAGATCTTGGATTATTCCTACACAGGCTTTCATCTGTAATTGTGTTTCTAGGACTCTAATCCTGTTCCCTTGAAAAATATGGCAAAAGTCCAGTTAAATTCTTTGAAGTCAGGAATAAGGTGACTCCTCAGGACTGGGTAATAGGAATCTGCTGGTTGTGTCATGATCCTCTTAACATGATGTCTTGCACACAGTCATCTCTGACAGAATGCACTCAAAAAATGGAAGTTATTGTTTTCACAGCTATTATTTCAAATTTGATCTGTCCCACGTCTTGTTTGGAGGGTGACTGAATGGAACAAGATTTTCTGTGCCTGTCAGTGTCAGCCTGGTAAAAGCTCTGCACTGTAACTTGGCAGCAGGTCCAGCCTTGCTGCCCATGCACCACATCCTGTGTGGCTTGGAATTGGAGCAGCCCAGTGAAAAAAAGCAAATGTCACAGCATGGAACAAGTACCCCAGTTGTGTTTAGTTCTGCACCTTCAGGCTGCTGAGCCCTGCAAGCCTGGATGAGAATGTCTGTGGCACAGGGATGGTTGTGTGAAGTATGATTTATCCCTTAGACCTAGAAGGGAGCAATTCATTACTGAACCGTGATTTAATTCATTACTGTCATTAGAGCAGAGGATAATTTGCCTATTAGAGCTCAGAGAAGCACTGACAGTGCTCACCTTTTTCCCCAGTGCAGGATGAGTGCTGAGCCTGCCCAATCCCCTTTATCTCTGTGTACAGTTTCTGACTCCTGCTGTTGCATGAGATATCTGCTGTGAGACTTTTAGTGATGAATGGAGGATTTCTGTACAACACATGTTTGGAAAGCCTCATGCTCTCATGAATTCTGTTTTATCTGGAAATAGCATTGGTTATGCAATTCTGTGGCCTAACAACAGTAGCATAAGAAACCCCAAAGTCAGTTTAATCTCCACTTGGAGCTACCTGAGACATTAATTTTCTCTGTGCCTCAGTGCAGGGGCATATCTTTGTGTGTGCTGAGCCCTAGCTGGAGTATTCACATCAATTAATTGCTCATAACAGAGAAGTACATTAGTCAATAAACACTTTTTGTGTATAATTAAATGGTAAACTGAAGGTGAGGGATTTAGTAATCCCCAGGAATATTTGTGAACATGCTGCAAATCGTTGTGTTTATCTCCTCCTGGATGGTGAGAAAAAGGGACGTTCTGGGTTCCACAAGGTAAAAATAACGAGGAAAAACCTCATTTTCTGTTGCCTTGGAGCACTTGTTCTTGCTCAGTTGTTCCACTGCTAAGAATTGGATCGGTGTCCAAAAGCCTTTATACTTAAAAAAGGAAACAGGGGGTTTCTTCTCCCCACAAAGAAACCAAAACACACACTCATATCTAGAAAGGGAAATAGGAAACTTTCTCTGAATTTCTTGAACTTGGTCTCGTAATACAATGGGCTTATTCCTGGCAGATACAGCTTAACCTTCAAAATTGTACAATGAATTATCATTATGTACTTGTAGACTTCAGAGTTAACCAGATATGAATTTATTTGAGGCATTTAAACAAATCCAACAGGCAGGAGTCTGAGAGGAACCTTTCACCAAAGCTGTTTTTCACACGTTTCAAACTGCTTGTGTTAAAAGCTCTGCGCTAATACCTACATTTAATGCAATATTCAGGAAAAAAGAATAATCTGTAACAGGTTACAAAAAAAAGCCCCACCCAAACCCAACATAACAGCTTTATGGTAATTTATTTTCCTGCAGGTAGTACCTTACTGTTTAGAAGTGATTCTGAGAAAATTTATGATCTCATGTAAGTAAAAAAAAGTGTATTTTTCCCCATCATTAGACTTTCCTCTAAGAATGCCTTATTATAAGTTTGGCAGCGCAGCAGGATTTATAATATTGAATACATTGTGTCAGCTCTCTTGTTTGCAGGAGGATAAAGTTCCATTATTCAGAGCTTTGCTTCAAATCCTTCCATTGTAGTGCAATTAAACACAGTCCTTTTTTTAGGACTAAACCTCATGCTTCAAGAAAACAAGCTTTCAAGATGAAGTATGTAGGGTTTATGTGTCACAGGTAGAACACCGAGCTCATTCTGTGGAGCACACCAGGTCTGAGCACAGCACATGGCCGAGGAGCTGAGGGTGGACGTAATCTCTGTTCTTTTGGGCTCTTCATTTTGTGCCCTGGCCCAGGACCACGTCTAGGTTGCAGAAAACACTTGACTGCCTGGACTGGAAGGATTTTTTTTATTCCTCTTTCTGTATTTAATTATCACACTAAAAACATGAGCTGGGTTTTATGATGTAAATAAGTGTTAGTGAGGTGAATTATGCCAGGGAACTCAAGCTATTTACTGGGGCCTTGTGGAAATATCAGGGGTAATGCTGAAGGGGATAGAGAGGACTTGTAGGTCTTTGTGTTTTCTATTTTTCTGTACTTTATTGAGGACACAAATAAACACGATGTGTGCCTGTAGGGCTCCTGAGTACAGTCATGTGCCCCAGGAGGCCTGCAAGGATTTGGGCAGTGTATGAAGGAGATATGGGATTGTTATTTGTATTCTTTTAAATTGGGATTAGTCATCTCAAAGGAAAAAATCTGCATATTCACTGCAGTTTCTGTTTTAGTCTGACTTCTTTATTTATTTTTTTTTTTGCATTGTCATATTAAACAAGAGGATGAATCTCAGACAGGAATGGTTCACATCTCTCCCAGAGCTGGAAAGTTTGATTTTACTTGTTCTCACTCAACTCAAACTAAAAACTCACAGTTCCATTTTGGATTTATTTAAATATTACTGTCTTTAGATATTACATGGATGCTGTTTTCTTGTTGATGTGGAATTTGAAGTCTTAATAGTTCTGTGGTTTCTTTAAGTGGACTTGTGGCAAGGTCCTATGACATCCAGAGCACTGCATTTCAAATTCAAGGCGTCTGAATTTTCGTAAATATGTCTTTAAAATGCTTCCCCACATCCAAGAGCTGTGAGAGCTTACACTTCATTTCTTCTTGTTTGAAAATAAACAAGTTCTGAAATATTTCAGAAACTAGAAAAAGTATAAATATTCCATCTGACAAGTCCTTTGCCTAATGTAAATCCCAGAACTCAGGTCTAAAGCCCATCTGTCACCACACAGAGCTAAAAACAAGGCAGAAATAAGAATATTCACAGCATTATAATGGAGTTTTGAAGTGCAGTGGGAAAAGAGCCATTTCCTGCATTGTGATTCTGGTGTTATTTATTGTATCAGTGTTGTTTATATTCAGTTCATATGACCTTTCTCTTTTGTAGTATTTTAAAATATATACCTTAGATATTGTATCAAGTGCTATGAATGAGTGCTGGAAAATTTAGTTCCTACTGTATTATATTGCCTTGATTTCATAACCTAAGTTCCACTCATAGTTCAAAAATACGAAGAAAGATGTTGGTTTTCTTGAAGAAGGCAATTTGGGGAATTCTTTTTGTTGATTTTCTTCCACGAATGTTCTTGCTGCAAGGGAATTTTCTGAATTGGAGGGTTTACAGATTGCCAGGACAGTAATAAAACAGATGTTCATATAGATTTCAAAACCTCCCCAAATTAGACTTTCTCCTTACAACATCCCTAATGTTTCAGCTCTGCTGTGTTGGAGTTTGCAGTTATTTACAGCCCAAACTCCACTGCACTTACTGCTCCCAGCCTAAAGCTTTCTAACAAGTTAAGTCTGCTGTTAACCAGCTTAGTGTATTATTTATAACCAGAACATCAGTTAAGATAAAGACTCCACTGCTCTGTGCCTTGCCTGGAAGGGTTCTCAGCCTAATTACAGAGTCAAGTGGATTTTGCAAACACAGAATAAGCCACAGGACAGCTCTGTGTGTGCCCAGTCGGTTCTGGGTCACTTATTTGTGAGTTACTACCAAGTTTTCCCCTGAATTCTCAATGCACAAACTTCTGTTATTCAAAGAGGAGTAGATTTGTTTTTGCAAGGAATGAGATGAGGGTGCCACCTCCCCTTTTTTCCCATTACTGCTGCTGATTCTTCTGTGAAAGTCCCTAAATAATTCCTTTCTCTTCCTGAAATCTGCCCTTTTCCTGTGTTTACACAGAGCTCTCAGGTCCCACCTTTTGTTTTCCCTTAGCCCAGCTGGATGGGTCTGGCTCTCTCTGTCATTACCTCAGATCAATAATTCTCGCCCTTTGATTATTTGTACTTCACTCCAGTGCCTTGTCAATGCTTTTCTGCAGGGCTGTGCAATATTCCAGATGCCATCAGGGCTATAAAAAGCATCATTGCTGCTCCCTGTGCCAAAGAGTGATGCCACTGTAGCCGTGTCCAGAACACCTCTCCCCTCTCCCTGTGCCAGGTTGGGATGTGTTTCCCCTTGGGCTGGTTGAATTCAGGACACTCTTTCCTGTAACTACTGAGCAGCTTATTATGAGAGCATTTTATTTGCATTTATTCATCACTACATGTGCTGAATAAACATTCTTCAGAAAACAAAGACCTTGCTTAAATTCTGCTTGGAATAATGGTGGGGATTCCCTTTGACTTCAGAGGCTTTTCAGTCAGGCCTTTACTGAAATATTTCAGATACTGTTGTCAAGTAATTGTTCTGTAAATCGATGTCTTTCTCTTGGTAGCAATTGCTCTTTCATCTTGGATTAAGATGCATATTTTGGGTCTTACATGTTGGAGTTTCAAAAACAGCATGTACAGAAGCTACATCTATTCTTGACTTCTCTTTGTGTTATCAAATATAACGCAGTCAGAAAAATAAATTTACACTTCATCCTTGGGGAAGAAGTATTTCCAGACAAATCATTATTTCAGGGCTCTTCAAAGATCAAAGATAAGGAAAGCATTGAGGAAGAGTGAAGGTGATACTTTTTTTGTCAAAATGTAGGTTTTGTTTTAAATGATGAGAGAGAGAAAAAGAATTTCTCAACTGGGATTTTAGAATATATAATTAAGAAAAAGTTTATTAGTGACCTTCAGACATAGGGATGGTACCATTTTGATTTCTGTCAGGTGTTCATCTGATACAGGATGAAAAAAAGCTTTTTTGCCAAAGCCTTTCTTGAAATAGTTTGGTAGCCAACCTGATGCTAAAGAAAGCAAGGTCTTCAATAAAGCAGTATATAAAGATGACCTAGTTAGTGTTGCTTATTTTCATGAATATCTGGTGAAATCCAACAGAAAATTGCAAAGTGTTTTGGGTTTGCAATGGAATAAGTAAAATGGAGAAATAGCTTCATTCTGGAACCATCCCATGGCAGAAGCACTACTTTTTAAATAAGGGAAACCATGTTATGGTTTGGAAAGCCAAGTAATGGTGACAGGACGCCCAACAAACCCAATGAGCAGAGACTCACCTCTGGTTTCATAAATGAGTGTCTGTAAGAGAATGAGACAATAAAATTGGAAGGCTGGATACTTGGTGTGGGATGAGTGCTCAATCCATCATTTAATTTACCAGGACACCCAGGCTAATGAGCAGGCCTTTCTAGATTGCATTTAATGTTAAATATGTGCTCGAGTGCCTCACTTGCTGTTAAATGTTCACTGCACGGGCAGATCCTCTGACTTCAGAAGGATTATTGGTGAGCTTGTAAAATACAAGGGTTTGAGCATTCTATTAAATTGGGCAAATTATGCTTGGTTGCCTTGTAGAGGATCAGGTCCAAATCTGGCCCTTCACTTGCTAAAGCAGCACATGATACTGCAGTGAGTGTAAGACTCCTCCCTTGTTGCTTTTGTGACAAGTTTATATTCCACCAAGTTTTCAATTTCACCAGTGGAACTATTTTACTTTATGCTGGAAGATTATTTGGTTAAAACGNAGGAATCTCAGACAGTAAGAAAGCTCTGAATAATTTGCCTATTCTCTCCTCTCTAACACCACCTCCAAACCAGGTGGTTTTTGGTCCTTTTGCTTGACTCTGAAAGTTTTGCTAGGCATAGCACAGAATAAATAAGAGGGGCCTTCTGGCTCCCAGCTTCATTTTTCCCTCACCCTGCTGGAAAGAACATTTCTCGGCTGTAATTTGTTTTGGTGCTATAATTGTTGTTCTCAATAAATAAAGTAATTTCAGAGTGACTGAGGAGGCATGTCGTGCATCAAATACACCATGAATACACAGGGGATAATTATCTTAACTGTGTTATCCTTTATTTAGCTGGGTGAATGACAAGGGATCATGGATTTAGTGGATGGGTTCAAGAAGAACAGGATCATTTTCACTTCACTGTGTGAGAATTTGTGTTTCTGGAGCTTCTGCTCGTTGGATCAATACCCGTCATGTCCATGACAATAAGGGAGAGATACCAGAGCACTCTTCCTTCATGTTCCATGTGAGAGTAGAAGCAGCTTTGATCCCTTTGAATTCAAAGTCCAAGTCCCCACTCATCAATTGCTGAGACTTTTTGTGGTTCTGTTTTAAATGATGCATGTGGGTAAATACCCCTCAAAGCAGTGAAGGGGCTGGATTCAGCAAAGTCATGGCAATAGACTGACAAAGTCAAATGAAATAGCAAAACCATGAATCCTGTTAATTGTGTTTTTCCTTTTCATTTTTATCTCTCTCTGATTCAGAAGCTCAGAAAATCTGTTATCTCAGTAGAGATCTGCATCATCTCTTTGAAACAGAATATAAAAGAAGCAGGACTGTGCTGCCACTGAATAATTCTAATATAACATTATATTGACTAGTTCTGTTTAATTAAAATAGAATTTTGTGTCTCAGATATGTCGTGAAGATAACCTTGTTCAAGGGTGAAATTTAACATTAAAATAAGAACCAGAGATGTGCAATCTCCCAATAATGAATCAATAATCAATCAGTAACATTCCTCAATTAAGTGCCAATCAGTTCTAATCATTGTATCATGTACTGTAAAACCATTTAGTCTAGAGAAGACTTTGCTGTCTCTTTCAAACTGTGATTTGTAATATCACAGAATGCACTTTAAAAATGTCTTAAAAAGATGCTGGGACAGTTGTGAGATTTTACTGGAGAAGTAGAAAATTAATCCTGATATTTTCTAATATACTTAATTTTATATTTCTATTGTCTCTGTACCTTAGCTTAAATATCCTGAATTTTCTGTTTTAAAGTGAATTATGATACAAGCCTTGACTAAGAATGTTGGTGTGACTTTGAAATTACCATTGTGGAGTTTTTTACCCTGATTTATGTCTTCCATTACATTGTGATAGCAACAAGTATTTCTGTTTTCGGTAAATAAAATACTCTGGAGAGAACTCCAAACTTACATATCCACAGAGGACCCCTATGACCACTTCATTCTACCCCCTGTATTCATGGGTCAGGTGGCTTCCCTGAACTGGTTCTTCTTGAACCTGAGCAGTTCTATGGGGAGGAAAACAGGAAAAAATGAAATAAAAAGAGACCAGTATTGGAGAACTGAGAAGCAATTCAATTTCAACCTTTGCAAATAGAAGGTTTTATTATTTTGCCTTCTGCAGCAAAGTGGAGTGTCCCTCATACTTTCCTTGATTTGCAATGTGTGGTTGGATTAAACTGCAAACTTTCCTCTGGCAGAGTCCCTGAGCTGAAGCAGCTCCTGCTCTCCCATGTGCAGGGCCAGGAGAGTGCCCGTGGTGGGATTCACCTCCAGCGTGTGGCACACACAGCGTGCTCACAGCCTGGCTGGGTTGGCAGCCCCACCATTTCNAAGATTATTTGGTTAAAAGCATTTTTCTTTTTTTTTTTTTTCCTGGCTCCAATTATGAGGAATTTTCTAGTGAAAAGGAAAGGGGTTTTTTACATTATAATTTATTTAAATGAATATTTTACAACTACATTTGTTGCATGTGCAGAAATAAGGGGAAAGAGTTATATATATATATATTATATTAAATTAAA